>UELV01175332.1:0-30982 GCA_900490015.1 Megastigmus stigmatizans | reverse complement strand
CACACACACACACACACACACACACACACACACACACAGAGATAGAGAGAGAGAGAACACGAAAGTATGCGGAGTGTAAGAGGTCGCTTTCCTCGAAGCTAGAGAGAGAGTGAGAGAGAGAGAGATGTAGCTTTTCGTATCCGGACGGACGCTTCTCTCGCGAGGAAATGGCGGAAAAGCCAGAGAGCAGCAGCGAGGAGCAACGGACAGTTGTTGTTGCAGCAGCGGCGGCAGCGACGCTAATGGCTCGCGTAAATTGTTGCCACCGCTCGCTTCTTAATTATATACGCGCGTATAAGAGCTGGGAGAGACGCGGCGGGCGCGACAAAGAGCAGCGACGCCTGCGGAGGAGTGGGGATGGATCATTAACTATGCAGAGGGGCAGATAGGACACCCAATTACTTTCCCAATTACTAGCGCACCCAAGGACTTGTGTGTATGTGTGCCTACGCCGAGAGATGCCGGGAGAGTATTTTGAGGGTTAGCAAGAGGATGCACGCGCTACGCGGGCTCTTATTTACCGGCGACGACGACGACGCAATTATCGCGCCTGATTATGTCGCGGTGCGCTCGGTGCTTTCGCGTTGTAGCTGATTTTCTTGGGCTGTGACCGAGAGGATGGGGTTTTTTTTTTGTCCGGGCAAGGTGATTGGCAAATAATTAAGAGGAGTGGTTGATGACTTTTGCGGATGACGATTCGAATAAATTGTTTCTGCAACAGTTTTGGCGACATTTTTAGCGTAGAATGATTGTAATGTATATTCCTGATATTGAAATATTAATGAAATAATGAAAAATTTTATTTGTTTGACGCTTGAATTATGAAAATATGACGTGAATAACACACAGCAAAAATAGTATGCACCATGCGAACGAGAAAGAATTAAATACATTTAATTTGCGCAGCTTTTACAGCCGCTGCATTTTTCTTTATCACGACGCATTTTTTCCATGAACAGGATTTTTCATTAGTTCTTCGCGCAAAATTGCTCTGCACGTTTTAAATGATCTCTTCTGGGCACAAACAGCAATGCTGAGATTTTATAATTTAAATTCTGTATATATTTAATAATATATGTAGAGATTATTCGAGAAATTTATGAATTCTGGTATGACATGAGGATCAAATTCACCTTTCGACACAAACAAAAGACAGGCGTAGTAGAATATCATAAAATTTTAATACACGAAAAATCGTCGGACAACATTTGCAAATTTTCTCTGATAGAGAATATCTACCATTCGCTTTATCAAGCGTGTGTAACCATCAACGAAATTGCCTCCTCGCGTCGCCGTTGCGTAAATTTATTAAAAAGCGCAATACTTAAATTACGAGCAATTGCGAAGGTAGGCCCATACGTAATAAACGTAATTATCGGCACAGATTCTCCCCCTTTTTCGCAGTCGTAAAGCAGGGACCGGCAAAGTCTCATTATCAAAATTAGCCATTTTTTTCCTCTTTCCCTTCCTCTCTTGCACAAAATTGCACAGTCCCTCTCGAGGCTATATATGCATCGGAGCACTGCAACGGCGGCACCAGCAGCGCATCATCATCTGGCCCGCGCGTGGGCCCGTAAAAACGCGAATTTATAGTTGAGAGTGTCGGGCCGCCTTTTTTCACGTTCGCCATACACTCGCACCCCCCTCCCCTCCTTCTCCCGTAAAATTCGATTTTACTTTATCGCATTACCCGATCGTATTTCACAGCGATATCATATTTCTCAAAGCGCTTCCACCTCTCTTATAGCTATGTGTTTGTACAGCCAGTGATCATGAGTGCTTCAAAGTGAGAGGGAGAGAGAGAGTGAAATTATAATGCACGCGCACTTTACGAGTGCCTCACGCTCTCTCTCTCTCTCTCTCTCTCTCTCTCTCTCTCTCTCCCTCCTTTCCTCCCTCCCTTCCTCCCTCCCTCCCTTTATCTCTTTTGGAAACGCGCTGCAGTAAATATCGGTTGTTTCGCGCATACAAGGGGTATCGATATGCTTTTTTCTGTTTTCTTTTCGCGGGTCGCGTTATTGTGCCTGTAGTTTTTTTTTAATGCAGCTACAGCGAAATCGTAAGAATTGCGAGATTATCGGTCTTTATGGTGATTTAACGGGATTTTCTTATGCGTTAATAATGTTATGACCGGGTCGTTAAATAAACTGCGCTGAATTTTCAATTACAGCTGTTGTTAGCTGTTTGCGTACGAGGATGAGAAAGAGAGAGGAAGAAATATTAAATCTTTATGCAGAAATTACATTTTATGGCGTTTGGAAATTTTTACAGCTGTTATTACAGTTTATAATATACTTTGTATACATTTTAATCGATGCACTCTTCAAGCCCGTGGCACTGTAACTGGCATTTTTATTTTTGGGTGGCAATACTTTCAATCATTACAGTAATAGCCCGTACTAATAAAATCAATGACGTTAAAAAGATATAAAAAATTAAAATATTTCATACACTCAAGCTGTGTTAATGGTTTTATTGCTTTCTCAGAAAGGATTTGTATCGATGAAAGAAAAACTCGCCTTCAGCTCGGGTGTCAATTTATACGAGTTCTGGACTGTGCAAGTTTTTCGCTCCCTAGTGGCGTAATCTACTAAGTTACTACTATTTATTCTGTTGAAAAATAATTTTAAGATTGATGGATTTTCTTTTCTTTTATGAATGAAAAAGACTTTTTGAAGTTCAGTTTTTAAGTTTTTTTTTCGTGTTGCAACTTAAGTATTTAAAAAATTTATCTTTATTAAAAATATTTGTTTAAAATTTATTGGTTATGGTATACTCAAAGATATGAATATTTTTTCATGAACTTGAAGAGATTAATTAATGAAATAAATAATTTATAATAATATAAACGTAATGATTAAAAATATATTATACAATAGGTATGTTTTACTATAAACGCGATTTTATTAGAACAAAAAGAAAAATTGAGTATATAAATCTCTGTAACTTAAAAGATTCTAAGCGAATTTTCAAAAAAAAAAAAAAATTATGACGAAGGTGTTTGAAAATTAAAGAAAGTAATTAACAATCCTTTTCTTAACATAGAAGATTATATGTGTAAACAGTTATTATTCAATTTTTTTTATATATTATGTATCCGATAATATAGAATATAATCTTCTTTTTATTTAACACTCTGTATAAGTGTTGAAAATATATTAAATACAAAGATTACATTTTTATTATTAGTTTGAAATTAAGGTAGCTGGTATAAAATTTAAAAAATATATTTGACATTTGAATAATAACTGAAATTTGAACGTTATTTATTAAAATTCCTTGCATAATTCTGGGTTATTTTAAAATCGTAAGTTTTAAAAATGATGTTATTATTTAATTATGTACAAATTGTGTATCACATATATATTAGAACAAACAATTAAGTTTGCAGAAGCTAAGTGCCAATAAACTGGCAGCGGATTTTTATATTAATCACAAGTGATTTTATAGCAAAATAATCTTACCACATTGTATATTACTTAGATTACAAAAAATAAAATTTTTCTATTTTGAATATCTTCTCAGCCGACCACCATAACAATGCTACCTCGAAATTCTTCAAACTCCATTCGCCAAGACGATTATTTCGTAAAATTAGCCGTATTCAGAGAAAAACGGTGAAACGAGTCACCGTCGCTTTCATCGGGCTTAATTCCTCTTAGCGCCGTCGTCTCACCCTCCACCAGCAGCACCAGCAGCATCAGCACCAGCACCAGCATAGACCTGTACACGAAGCTCTCGCGCAACTCCCATCAATTCTCCTGCTGGTTCTCGCAGAGGCATTTTTTATCCTTGACCATGTCAGCTCCCAAGCTCTCTCTCTCTCTCTCTCTCTCTCTCTCTCTCTCTCTCTCTCTCTCTCTGGGCGTTGGATAGAACCGCCGGTATCGGCATAATAATCGATAGTCCGAGTCCGCGAATTTCGAAAGAGAGATAACCCACCACCTCCCCCATTATTCCGGCGAATTAGGCAAGAATTTAATAACGCGCCAATATGTTTCCCCGTGCGCGCGACGACGTCAGCCGTGTGTGTGTGTAGGTGTGTTTGTACGCAGACGATAAATCCGCCTGAAACATGCGAGCGGACTCGGTCCGCCTGCACTATTTCTTTCGTGCCTTTTTTTTGCGCCCCCGTCCTCCTTTGTGACCCGTTTGACCGAGGCGGATAAAGAGCGAGAGTTAGAGGCCATTGGACAAATTCTTTCGGTGATTTATGCAGCAGCTGCGATTTATCTGTCCGTTGTTTCGATTCGATGGACTGCCGGAGATGTTGGGTTTTATCGTATTTAGCCTCGTCCACCGGTGCATTTGATTTTTCGGGGGAAATTGCTTGGGAAAAGAGCCTATTTATATAGGGTTGAGATTTTATACATTGGCAAGGGGGAGGAGACGCGGAAAGGGGCGTTGAAGCAATTTTTGCTTTGAAATTAAATTTTATCCTTGGAGCGAGTGGCGTATTTCTCGGGACCGAAGATTGAAAATACTTTTTATAGGGATAACGAATTGCTCCCCCCCCCCTCTTTCTCTCTCTCTCACACAACCTCGTGCATGCGTATGGAAAATGTATGGATGTATTTGCGGAATTCGCTTGAATCTGCTCCATTTTACATATAGCTAGTAGATGTGTGCTATGTGTGGGTATGGAAAAAAGGTGGGTCGCAACATTTGGAATTGATGAGAAGGTCGATTGGTAATGCTCGATATTGTGGGTCAGTGGGACGTATCTGCCGTTCGAAGCAGCTAAATTATCTTTGCAGATTGGAATTATTGTAATTTAAAACAGTAATGGTGGATTTACGCGTTTCCCGGAATACAAAATTTTGACTGTAAAAATGAGAGAATGTGCAGTCAGTTTTATGAACTTTCCGTCGAATCGTTATATGATATGCTATTAAGCTCCACTTATGTAACTTTTGAATTCAAGGTTTTTTATATTTCAATCTCAGCGTTTTTAAATGCATTGGTTCGTAGATAAAATGCTGTTCATTCACGATTAAAAAACTCTACTAATCCAGCTTCATTGGTCCTTAGCATCTTCAAACTTAATTATAGGTTCCAAATGTAGGGATGATCGAGTAAATAAATGATTACTTTATTTAAAATCAGATTAAACAAACTTTATTTGAAATAGATAATCACAGAAAAGACACAGCTCCATCGAGTGTTCCAAGACTAAATCTGCCTGTGCCGGGCACGCTGGGGTTTTTATATCATACGTTGCCTAGCAACCGTTGTTTCTTCGTCGTAGGACGCAAGGCCCAGATATGTGCGTAATACATACGGACTACGTGGAGCCGTTCAGAATGGGTTGAGCTCCGCGCTCCCAGCAGTCCTCGCGTGTTATCATTTAGCAGTTCGTTTACATTTCCTAAATAAAAACGACAATCGCCCCGATCGCAGAAATTATCTCCTACAAATACAATAGAAATATAGAAGGATGCACACACACACACACACACACACACACTACAAAAAAATTTCCTCAATAATCGTCAGTTTGTGTTCTAATCCTATCAAAACCTGTTTTTAAGCATTCTTAAAAAAAAATTAACACTACAAAGCTTCCTCGCCGAAGAAGCATTTATTTGATGAAAAGTCCTTAAAACACGGTATACCATTTCTATTCAATCTAACACATCCGCTACCTAAATAAACGTCCATCGAGTACACAATTTTCCAATACACCGCAGGAATAAACGTCTGAAGCAATGCATAAATCAAACAGCGCAGCGAACCGCTCCACAGGTCGCATGGTCGGGTATCAAGAAATGTCGGCGGACAACGTCGCTCCGGCATTATACCTCGAGCGATGGCACAACCGTAACAGCAGCAGCAGCAGCATATCCATTAAGAAAGGAGAGCAAGGGAAGGAAGGAAGCGTTGCGCAAGGATCTAGAAATGCAGGCCGGCGTCAAATTCGAATGCAAACTCGATAAAGGCTCATCCTTCCAGCGTAGATACTATGTGGGTGGAACGGGACGTCAGGGCGTTCAATTCGCGAGAGAGGGAGAGGGAGAGAGAGGGACGGAAAATGGTTCTCCATTAAAGGATGCTGGCTTATTCCCATGGCAACGTGGATCCCCATTGTGTGTGCAACGGGGGTGGAGAGGGTCCGCGTATATACAGGCGCGGGAGCCCGTGAATATGCGTAAGCGTACGGGCTTTAATGGTGTGACGCATTTCGCATTT
The DNA here is from genome assembly GCA_900490015.1 of Megastigmus stigmatizans. NCBI lineage: Eukaryota > Metazoa > Arthropoda > Insecta > Hymenoptera > Megastigmidae > Megastigmus > Megastigmus stigmatizans. The sequence continues at coordinate 24,793 of UELV01175332.1, read as the reverse complement.
TTCCGAAAATCCTTCCATGGCTTTTCCTTGCATCCATCGTTGGACGGTGGTATTAGATATCCGTGCGATACAAGAGGCAGGGGGAGAGAATGGCATCGTCGAATCGCCATTCAGCGACTGCACGACTCGAGTATGCACGAGGAAGGAGAAGACGAGGGGATGGTGACGTCTTCTACTCTTTTGAATTTTCCCACTCGCTCTGTTTGCTTTTTCTCTCTATTTATTTCCGTCGTGCGTACAATTCATTCTCTCTGTATATATATGAGAACAGCGTTCGGTTACAAGGACGGGAGGTACTAGTGGTTGTGCAATCCGAGCTCACGTAATGATTTTTATTCGGTGGTGAATGAAGCGAGATGTTGTGCAACCACCAGGAGAGATGTTTTTTTTAGTGAGAGAGTTTGCAGTGCTTTGGACGATGCGATATTATTATTATACTGGGAGATTTGGATAGATGTGCCGCTTTTGCGCTAGAGAAGAAGTTCTTTACGTAAGATTCGTGCATGATGGATTGGAGTAGGAAGGAGTTTTTATTCATAGAAACATGGTTATGCAAGGAAGAGGATAATTGTGGTTGGCATTTGAAAGCTTATAAGATTCGTCGACTGGAAATTCATGATATTTAGATAACGAAACTGAAGTTGACGCTTTAACATCAGAACTTTTGAAATTATATAAACGATCTTCTTGACAATGGAAAGTTTTGAATGGCAGTGAGACAAGTGAGTGACTGCAAATTCTCATCACAAAACAGATATAGCATCTAAATTAATAAAAGCCAGTCCTATCTTTGCGATTGATATTGAAAATGTCATGATTACCATAGAAGCTAATAGCTTTGTAAATTGAATAAATTGTCATTCTACGTTGACGATATTAAAACTACATTTGATATTCTATAAATATGTTTTGTTCTCAATTAGATTAATTGTATATGATAAGAAATCATTATTCATTTTAATCACTGCTAGTTATTACATTGATTACGATATTTCAAAGGATGCTAACTAAAATAATGCACCAAAAAGTAATAACGACGTAAATGTAACGACTTTCAATGAAATCTAGAACACAATTCTTTACCTACAGCAAAATTGCGACTTTAAATTTCAATTCTTTATCATTAACGGCCAAGTTTGCTCCCGTAAACTAGAAAAAAAAATGAAGATTTAAAGTCTCCCGGATTTAATAGAGCTCCCCAGTTAAAAATAAGAGTTCCAACAAAGCTGCACAAAAAAGATTCAATTTCAAAACTCTCGCACAGTTCCGTTCCATACGACTACAACAAACAACGAAAAAAATGATTTTCCTGGCAATAACAAAAGCCCATGGCAAAGGCAAAAGCTTATAATTACCGAATCACGCTAGACTGACAGTCGCGGAATTAGCTCGCGAGTTAAAAAAAAACCTAAATTAACCTTCAAAACTATTCGCGTCCGCGTATGTATATATAAATATACAGCGAAGCAACAATTTAACCCGTGCTGGCTTTGCGCGCGTGAAACGAAATCAATTTTCTCGCGACACGCGGTGGTATAACCGGCGTCGCAGCCACTACCGTCACCAACTCGGCGGCGGCGGCGGCGACCGTAAAACCCCCACGCGCACCGAGGCGTCAGAGAGAAAGAGAGGGAGAGCGAAAGCTGGTATAGCGTCCATTTACGACGCCGCGAACGAGCGGCCAAAACGCTTTAATTTCCGTCTGTCATTTCCGATATGTGTCAGAGAGCTTGCGCACACCGCGTCCAGTCGTCCATTCACAGTTCATAATAATGGATTAAAACTGACTGGGGAACTACAGTGGACAGTGTAAAGGAGATATATATATATATATATTTATGAGAGAGAGAGAGAGAGAGAGTGGTTAGCTCTCTTGGACGCTCCATTACGAGATTTCGCTTTCAGCCACGACGAGCTGGAAAGAGCTGCTGCCGCTGTTGCTGCCGTTCTCTGCTAATGTTTCGAAACGTAATTGAATGGGATTCAATTCCGAGGGATTCTCTTACTCTTTCTGCCGAGCGCGAGCACGTTGTTCTACAGTGGTAAGAGCGTTTTTCGATCGCTGATAGCGCTGAATAGATTTTTCGGAGTAGCTTTGGTTGTGAGAGGTATATTTCAATATGTCGAGTAATGGATAGTGGAGGATGTGGAACCGAATGACAATTATTTTGGAAATTTCGGGGAAAATCTTGAGAAGTAATTGTGCTTATTATATTAAATATAGTTTAATATAATAAGCACAATTTTTCTTGATTTAACATAAATTAATTAAGAAAAGATTCATTATTAATTTACGTATTCATTATTAAGAATTGATACTTCATTATTGACAGTTTCACATTTCAACGAAACATCAGCGTCGTAAAATCATAACGCGTAAGCTTTGCAAAATCCATTTTTTCAAACTAAGTTTTAACGACATAAAACTATAACTTTAAGCTAAAAAGAAGTTACCGTCTATTGAACAAGCCGACAATTAAAGTCGACGCGGCTGGTAGATTAAAGAAACATCAGATTCCAAAATTATTGATTTTCAATCACGCAGCACCCCTAAATCCCCACCATCTACATAAAAGCATCACCCGTAAACCATCCCCTCCCCCTCGCCGCTCCTCCTCCACCATCGTCAAAACCATAATTCTCACACCGGTGCCATAATACGATCCCACTAAAAGCTCAGCACATCCAACCCCCTTATCTCTCCAAATTACCAACCCATAATCGACAGCCACAAGCCTCAAACTCCTTTCAAAACAAAAAGTGTTCCTCTCTCTCTTTAACCTCCGACCATAAAGAGTGAAAATCACGCTCACCCCTCACACGTTCGACGTGTAAAACAAAAGACATCGTACAGCAGCAGCAGCAGCAGCAGCAGCAGCAGCAGCAGCAGCAGTAGTTGGATAACAGCCTCGCGGAAGAAAAACACACTGTACCAGAGAGCCTCTATACTCATCCATAAAAAATTTACGAGAGTCGCGTTCCACGCCTATAGCCCCGCAGTTTCAGAATTTCGCGGCTGGCATACCGAAGGGCTGCTGGTAATTGGCGGATTGACGGGGGTACACTAGCTGTAACAGTGCCCAATCGCGAGAGAGAAAGAGAGGGAGAGAGAGAGAGAGAGAGAAGGCTGCGTGTCGTTAAACGTTAAAGCGCGACGACATTGTGCCGGCGCCTCGTGAATGATTGAGCGTTCGCCTGCCTACGGAAACGAGGGAGAGGGAGAGGGAGAGGGAGAATTGACGGCAGAGTTTGACGGTGGCGCACCCGTAAATTTTGAAACATCAGAGCGCTCGCGGCTACGGTGAACTTGTCTTTAAAGACGGAAAGCCTGTCACGCGACGACTTGAACTTTTCACGGGAGGCTGTGTGCAGCTCCATACCGACTTACCTTCTTTTTTCTTCCTCCACTGCTCCCGTCCGCGTTACGTACGTGTGCATTATCCATCGGCACAGGCAGTCCTACCAATCTCGAATTTCCCTCGACCGAGTTTTAAGTTTCATTGCGCGTGTAAGCAAGCGAGTTTTAGTATACGGGCCGCGCGCGAGCTCTCGCCAACCGCGGCCTTATATTCGAGACCGTAAAAAGTACTTACCTGCTTCTTCGCTTCCTCTCCTCTTCTTTTTTTCCGCTCGCCTACTATATACTCCTACCTTTTTTCCGCCTTTCTTTTTGCGCAGCTACCACCAAAGTGATAAGAAACTTTGCGAATGAAATTCAAGACCTGACGTTAGTTGCTTTTAATGACACACGATAAAATCATCCCGAGGTATAATGTGACTTTCTTTGCATATATCCTCAAGGAAGTTTCATGGGACGTTACGGGACGCTCGGGGCACTGCATCACGAGTTACCGAGGGGGACAGTTATTGGCTGTAAGAAACTTGATGTATTTAGGATATTTGAGACTATGCGCGAAAATGCTGCCGAGGCAGTTTCGCTAAAGTCGTGGCATTGCTTGATTACTATAGCTATGAACGTTTTCTGCGTTAATATTTTTTTTATTAGCACTGCGGTCTAGCTGAAATAGTATCCAAGTGGGGTGTAAATTTGAATCACCAACTGATGTTGCATATTGTGCATATTTAGGGTTATTATTTATTTTATTAAATATGTTTATTCATTGATAATACTTATCGATATATTTGTACATAAAGAGAGTTTAATAATAGACTTCTAATTTTCTGAATCGGTGTATAAATATTGCTGTGACCCACTAATCAATGACAAATGACTTCCCCGAAAAGCGTTTGAATTCTAGAAATTGTCCAATTATATTTCATGCGTTAAAGGGAAACCCGAAAACATGTAGCGCTTAATCCTAACTCGTCCATATACCAATCAATTTGCTAAAACGTTAACATAAACTATAATTAACCAATGAAATTTCATAATTACCTCGAGTCACATAATCAACTTAATCCAGCCACCCGACGCCACCCCACGCATTCATCTAAAGTTATCAATGAAACGCGCGACACGAAGCCAAAACCCCTTGTCAGCGTAACCTAAACTGCACCAATAAATTTTCCAATTAACCTATCGCTAACGACTACAGTCGTCCATCCGCGGATTTGATTTCGCCGTCAAAGTATATCCTCCTACCCCGTGAATCTGACCCACAATGATAATTTCCAGTATAGTTCGTATATTACAAAACCCACCAACGGATATAGAACACGAGTGCAGAAGAGCAAAAAGAAAGGCTCGTTCTGTTTGACCAAAGTTTAATTGAAAACTTGCGCGCACTCGACTTGGCTGCGCTACCCGATGAAACGCGTATTCTCTCGTATATACACGCCAGAGCGAACTTTAATAATTTACATGCGACGCACGGCTCGAAACGCGCCATAACGATTGATCATTTGGCCCGATCACATGCTCCAATTGGAATTTAGCACGACGAAGCGAGGCATTCCGCAATTACACACTCACACACGCACACACACACATACTTACACACACACACATACTCACACACAGACGCGTATACAGAGGGTATTGACTCTGTATCAATGTGTACCGAGGCGTATGTTTTCTCTCTCTCTCTCACTGGGTGTACCTCGCGGAAACCGCCACAAAGCAGTTGCTGGTATCGCGACCCTGTAAAGTTGACGGCTGTCAAAAAAATACCTATAGGCTCGTCCCTTTGTCAGCGTTTGCACCACCTGCTATTGTGCTACTGTTAGACTTGGCCGAGAGGAAGAGAGATAGAGAGAAAAGGAAGATGCATCGACTGGGGTGTGGAACTTTTCTTATCTGATGTCTCGGTTTCTGTCGGAGATTCAATACAGTTCTGAGTCATTGTTCAGAGCTTAGTTTTTCAACATAGTATAACGTCATACCCTAAATTTAATTTAATTCGTTAACGATGGTATTCCTAACCTCTATTAACAGCAGTTTAGTATTATTTACAGTAATGTATGGAGAATTGTTGTTATACATGATTTTACATCTAGATGCATCTACTTATTTTTAATATTGATGTTCCACTGATTTGGTTACCACACATTTCACATAATTCATAGTGTAATGAGAGGTCTGAATATTGTTTAATTTACTTAGCTTCATCAATAAATAGTTACTGGGAAACTACCAGGTAACTGAATCAACTAATCAAGGTGAATTCAATCTGGGTTTGCCAGTTACCTCTTCGTTAGCGTTAAGACGTTGATTAGTTTGTACGCACATTGATTGCCGGACGGCTCTATATATTCGTAAAAGCACTTAAGTAACACAAAGACGATGCAGTATTTACTATATCCGAATTAAATCAACGATTCATTCAAAGCGGCAAAGTCAGTACTTAATTAAGAATTCAGAATTGAGACACCATAGCGAGGCATTAAAATTTCTATATCAAAATACCAATGATCTTTCGTGAAACAGTAAATAGACGAATTCCAGTCAATGAAGAATACAATGCACTTAGCATTATTTAAAAATCGGCGCAATGAAATATACATCAAATTCATAACTTTCCTTCAACAATCTCAAGATCACCGCAGCAGTAGCAGTAGCATCTCTCGTCAAAGCTTCCATCTAGACTCCACCACGAAAATTTTTCTCCCACCCCCTCTGGGCATAATTGTTTGACGCTCCAGTGTTGGAGAGGCGTTCCGCGTTGATAGAGCCTTTCGCTCGCTGAGAAGCAAGGGCTTACTCTAGTTACAGCAGCGGCGGCAGCAGCAGCGGTGCCTTTACCAAAACCGAGGCCCTTGACTCCGTTTCTCTGTCTCTCCCGCTCAATGCGCAAATCAGACACGCTCTGGTAGCACTGACTCGTACCCAACGACCACCACCGCCATCCCAGACGCAAAACCCAAAGAGAGAACAACCTCGAGAGCCTCCACCCTTGATTCTCTATCCCCCCCCCCTCTCTCACTCTCTCTACTGATGCTCGCTTCTCTTACTCTCGAGCGTTTCAGCTACTGGCTAATGCCCCCTTCTCTCTCTCTCTCTCTCTCTCTCTCTCTCTCTCTCTCTCTCTCTCTCTCTCTCTCTGATTTTTCGCACTTTCTCCAGAGGCGAGAAAGGGTGGCATGTGTGTACGTCGATTGGATTGAATTGCTTCGGCGCGTGAGTGTACATGCAGGGGTGCGTGCTGCACGCCAGATATGCGGCCCCGTAAAAAAGCGATGCGATATTGACTTTCGATTATCGCCCGCTGGTTGAGGCTCAAGTGCGCGGCCCCCGAGGATGAATGAGGACTTGGGATGGTAGCGGCGCTGTTCGGTTGGGTTAAGTGCTTGCTTGCCGGATCGCGCGTGAACTTGACGTATGCCGGGCGTGCTGTTGTTACTTTGCGGCTGATCGATTGTTTGTCGCTTTTTCTTTTGTAAAATTTCAGCTACTCTATAGGCGATCGTAGACTTTCATCCTTTTGAGCGTCGTTAACTTCCGTGCAGACTTTATTTCATCGTTATAAATTGTAAAGCTTAAAACCCTTTCATGGCGTGATCAGCTAAATAAAAATTTGTTTATGAAAATAAAGGAAAACTTTTATATTGTACATCTGAATACAATAGCTATTTATCCATCGGCTTATTTAAAAAAACACTGTATAATTGTAGAATATGATGTTAATCAAAATTTCAATCTTCTACGGTAAATCGTATTAAAATAATCCTAAAAGTATATTTGTGCCGGATAACGAAAATCATAAAAATAAGTGTCAAATTAAGAGTTGCTTCATCCCCATTACATCCACTTCAACAGCAGACCACGAAGCCGGAAAAAACAGTGTAAATAAGAAAAAAGACCGGAAACATAGGAGATAGAAAGAGACTATACGCGAGACATTCAGCTGATAACCGAGCCAAAAATACGGTCGCCCATCAGGGTAGTAATGAACCTCCATTCTGCTCGTCCACAACTTGCCACAAGCAGCCCATTTTAATTCACTTTCTCCCTCTCTCTCTCTCTCTCTTTCCCTCTCTTTATCTCTGTTTCTCCTCTCTCGACGTCACCGGGAATCCACCGTTTACTTCTCCTCGTGCTCGGTTTGCGAAATCCCGGGCTATTAGCAGCTGCTGCGGCGGCTCATTAGCGGAGAGACGGAAACACACAACTACTCTGTACTCTAAAGATCCCTAATAGTCAAACGTTGGACTGGTATACGGTAATTCAGCCGTTGCGGCTTTTAAATCGATAATCGGCTCCTCTCTGATTGTCATTGGTTGAGAGAGAGAGAGAGAGAGAGAGAGAGAGAGATCGGTAACCTGTTGTTGTCTCTCGTCCTCGAGACTTCCATGTCCACCACTGCTCGCGTCTTTGTAATTGGCTTCGGCAGGAGGTCACGTGTGTGCATGTGAGCCTGTGTGCGTGTGTGTGTGTGTATGTGTGTGTGTGTGTTCCTGTGAGCGTGTCCCTGTGTGTGTATGTGTAGACTCCTGCATACGATCGTTTGTACGCGGAGTATGAGCTACTGAACCTTCGTTAAGGAGTTTGCGACGCGATTAGCCCTGGTTGACCTGCTTTCGGACGCTGTACAGCTCTTCTCCGTACTGGCCGGCGTGGCGCTCCACTCGCTTGCTTCGCCGAGATGACGAGGTACTCTAATTTGGCCGAGTTTCGGAAATGCGGGCAAATAGTGTTATCTTGTTTCCAAGACTTGCTATACACTGTTACAGTTGTATTGTAGCGAATGACGTTTTATTGAGCTCAGCTAACTTTGATCGATCGTGATTTTCGTGTAAAATAATCTAATTATAACTGTTCGTTTAATTAAACCATTCATGCATAGATTCACCTCGACTTAATAAGATCACTACTGGACAGGTAAAAACAAATGTTAGCTTTGACTATCTTTACAAGCATGTAACAAGTATTTACATAATATTATCTTATCAGCTCCAGATTCATTCGAACCTGGCGTATTTAATTTTATTAATCTTTTAACAAGATCCCGTGCGTGATGGATCACATTTTTTTTCACGCGTCGTGTAATAAACGTCAGTTTGAATTTATAATGCTGCTTTGGTCTGATTTAAATTAAAATTAACGCTCGGGGTGAATTTGCGGCTGCACGACAGCCACCAGAGTCAGATATGTCTTAATTATGTGAAAATTTATAGTTGCCATAGCCTAGTGAGTGCGATAATTGCCATGAATTAATTCCCTCGAAATCAAATGTATAGGATTTTTCTTGTTTTGCGCGGAGATTAAATAGCGCGTTGCATTATAGAAGTTAATAAATATGCGCTAATGGACAGTTAATGCAAAGCAGTGCGTGTAATTGTAAAAACATATAGGCTGGATTCACGTAAATGCATGGTGCGTTTGTAGATAAAAATCCGAGTACCTATCTAAGATCTATAAATTCTTATGATTTAAGCTATTGCTACTTCACTGCAGAGATCAAGCATGTTCTATTCATTATTGGGATAAATAAGCTGTTTCGAAGTAATTATTCGATAAATCCAAGCTAGCGCACAGAAGTGAACCAATAAAAGCCGCAATTCCATTTTCTCATCTCTTTATTTACTATCAGCTCGCGTGACGAATGCGTCGATTACGGGAAAACGGAGGTGGAGAACAGAGAGGAAAAAACAAGAAAGAAGAGCACGAGAACCGAACTCTCCGCGGGCGATGGAGAGAATAACCCGCTTAATTTCAGAACTCGTCCGTCGTAAATAAATATTTCCTCCGATTCATCATTATTTTCTATCATCCACCTTCTTTTTTTGAGCCAGAGGTGGGCGCAGCTCACTCTCTCTCTCTCTCTCTCTCTCTCTCACTTTCTGTCTGCCAGAGAGTCCGTCGACGTCCGTCTGTTTGAGCACGAGTCACTTTCAAAATTAAAACTTCCCCTATTACTCATCCACTCTCGGCCCCTCGATTCCCCGACTCTCTCTCACTCTCTCTGGCTCCCCCTCCACTCGTACGCGCTAGCGTCAGTCGGCAATCCATTCAGAGAGAGAGAGGCCCAATAAAATCGCGATAAATGGCTCGACGCGCAGCCGGTTTTTACTCAATACGTCGAAACACTGTAAATTCTCTCTCTCTCTCTCTCTCTTTCTTTTCGACTAGTGCAGTATGGGAGCTGACGCGTACGTGTGAGTGTGTGCGAAGGGAATGAGAAGAGCGGCGCGGCAGAGTCGAGTTGGCACACAGGCCGATAAATCCGTAAGTAGTTCGTTACGCTCGGTGCGATGTGGGGACATTATCGCCTCTCTGCGCCGCGTCTGCGATGTGTAACAGCTACCGAGACTGCGGACCCTTACTGCAGTAGTGTACCCGAGGAGAAGCTCGCGTGTGCGAAGGATGGTTTGAAAAATGATTTGTGCGTTATTTCGATTTTGTTTGTATTGCGTGTTTCAATCGAATTCAGTGAAAATCTTGAAATGTGAGCTTGTGTCATCAATTATTGTGAAAACTTCAATTATAAATTGTTAACAATTTCATTAAGTGTTACTAAGTTTGAATCTAATATGTTACTGCACGAAAAGAAATGTTCTAATAACGATTACAATGTAGTTTCTAGAAAAAATTACTAGTGCATACTGTAATCTTTTCACTTTCGGCAGTCTGTAATTGTACAAAACACTATCATTTTATTACGAGTTTTTTCCCCGTGTATTGCAATAAAATTGAAAATTGACAAGATTAATTATTAAATAAGAAATGTACGCCCAGTGGTTTTGGTCAAAGACGCAAGTGTTGTAAAAAGAAATGGTCGAGCGTGTACGAAATTTGATTAGCAGCCGGCTGAGCGGTTCTGTTATATATACAGTGACAAAGGCGTGCTCCTGCACTTAGGCGGCTCGACAGAGAGTCTCATATACTCGTCGGGCAATTTCGTCGTTAGAGCAGCTCGAGAGCACCACCGTAGCCGCCGCCGTCGCCGCCGCGCACTAAGTCACTCGAAGCGCGTTAGTGCGTGTATATTTCCCTTCCTCCACTCTCTCAGTCTCCCCCCCTCTCTCTCTCCTTGTGTAACGAGAGCGTGAGTCAGCAGCTCCTACGAGACTTATATCGTATAAGGATATGGAAGCAGACGGAGGAAAAATGTCTCCTTTTTCCGTAAAGCGATTCGCTTATGTTTTCACCCCTCGAGCTGTGTGGGCATGTCTGTGTTGACGGAAGATCATATCCGGGGGTGTATAAGGGAAGGATCAGGGATTCGATTTAATGCAATTTGTTATGCTAATCGGGAAGAGAGCGGTGGTGAGGAATATTTGGGGAATGCTGGGGATCGAGTTGGTGCACTGTACATGCTTGAATGGGGCTTTGATGGAATCATCATACGAGATTGTTTTTGTTTCGACATTTTGGCTGATATCTACATAATATTAGGATTTGAATTTTCCTTCGCTCTTCGCACTCCGTGGCCGTATACACTTTCTATCGTGATTTATATTTGTGCATATGTATACATGTGTGTATGTGTGTATATACGTGATATAGAAAGAGCAGAAATAATCTTCAAATAGTGAAAATTAGCTCAAGAGTCAAGTTAGCTTAATCTATCGATTAATAAAAGTAACCATTAATAAAATAGCTTTTTTCATTATTTTAAAAATTAAGTAGATTCTATTCAGATTCTTCTCCAAAACCATCATCAGGTGACAGGTTTTCCGGCCAGAAATATAGTCAGATCGTAAACATATTACGAAAATCTAGCTAAAATCTGACTGAAATCTCGTTACATTTTCTAGAAGGATAGGCTAAAGTAAAACATAGGCCTTTTTAGTAAAGTAATCTATATACAGAGTGAAATTTATACTTTAAAAGAGTGGGATTTTACACAGTAAGTTTTAGCGTATAAGGTGAATGTCCCAATTTATATTTACGTCCTTATTTCTACTCAGTTCGTGCTTGTTATATTATGTGACGATAAAAACTATATAACACAGATAACACCTGCACAAATAAAAGAGTGGTCTGGACTTTTGACCAGACCCACCTATCATTACGTATTTTGACGCGCTGAATCCGAATTTGAAGTCTGAGTATGTAATCTCAAACACCCTCAAGATTTTTAACGTGATTTTTCGCTATGTATTGCTATTTACTTAAAATTTAGAGGCTGTTTGGCTTTTATTTCAACTAACTATATACATTTTACCAAAAAAATCAATGATACATTAACAAAAGAAATTAAATTAATTGCATTAGTATGGTAAATAAATCTAGAATATAAATAATTGTATTTATATATAATTAGCTTATTCTTAAAATTTTCACTTCACCGGTAAATATCCTTTATTAATCTAACTTTTTGTATCCCTAAATATTGCTTCTACTGAAAATCGATCCGAAAGACACAAATAGTGAAGTAGGACTTCAATAAACAAAGTTATTATGTTCGGTGTATACGACCACTTTTTGTCCGCTTGTTTCATCATTTTTCCAAGAGATTAATTAAATTTTATTTAAGAGCAAACAAGAGGGAGAGCGATGAGCTTTGCGCAGCAGAAAAAATAATAAAAGATTGATAGGAGCGCATAAAAGGGAGAGGACGGAGTGGATGTCGATCCGAAAATGTCCGTTTATGAGTGGACGCGTCGCGGCCGTTGACGTGATTGTGAATAATTCATGTGGGACTCGGCAGCAGCAGCAGCAGCAGCAGTGATCCGATTCTCTGTCCTTGATGCCCCCCGACGGGATCAACTAGCCGTGTCATTTGAGAATGCAAAGGGAATGGACTCGGATTTTTTATGTAAATCAATCGGAGGACATGCGGTTGTCTATCGGAATCGATTCTTTCTCTTTGCTCAATTTCGTTAAAGGTCAAAGTACGTTTATACTACATTCACTTTTATTCTTTAATTTCGTGCATTGATTAAACTTAAGTTATTCCAGGAAAATTATTTTGAACATTTTAATCGTTTTGTTATTACTTGAACTGAAATTTTGAATTAAAATTCACAGATTTCAACGGACTTAAAAATAATTTTCATGAAATCGTTTTAAAATTTCTATACTCTCGTATCTCGTACAGCACCTAAAATCGGAAAAAGTACTTTCGCCTTCAATGCAATTTATATAAACTCTCGGTGTTTTAATCGGATAATGCGAGACTGAAATTGCGACTTTTAATAAACTGTATAAAAAAAGAGGAAATCCTATTAATAAGAGACGAGGCTTTATGTTCTCCTTGGGTGGGGATTATTTTTCTAAAAAAAAATATCAACGTTATTACTGGCAATTTCCAAGTAATTTCTATGAAAAAATCTCGCATAATAAGATTGCAAAGTGGTACCGCTCGCGAAGATGATAATAAAATGCTAATTAAATGCCATCATTTTAATTATCCCGAGTTTTCCCGGAAAATCATAGTATACTTGATTATATGGAATATTCTAGAATATCAACGCTTATAGCGGTAAAGAAATATTTTAAAAGGCTAATTTTAAGATAGAAGAACGTAAAAGTGGAATTTCCCTCTAGAAAATTGCAGCAACTATTATAAAAGTCTCTAGCCCAATAAAAAAGTAAACAAGTAGACATATTTTTTACCAAAAACATTCTTCCTCCTAAAAGCTGAAAAAAAAAACTTTTAAAATTTATTTCCAAATAAATCCCGTTAAAACGATATATGTCAAGCGACTCTTTTTCCAGAGCAACACGCCGCATTATTCGCCGAAATTCCCAACCCACCCGTATACAGCATCCAATTAATGTTCCCGAAAAAGAGAGAACTCCGATAAAGCCTTTGCGACCAAACAGAAAAAAAACCGTCTAGCACTCGCGTAATAAAACTCGAAACACTTTCCGCGGCGTAACGACGCGTCCTTTTTTCCGAAAACTACTTTTTCCGGCGCGTCAAATTTTCGCTCCAGCAGTAAAAGTTGGCAATGCCGAAAAGCCAACCACACAGGGAAAAAGCAACAATAGTGTATATAACGTCGATACGAATCCTCCTTGGCGCAAAGGTGCATATCAGATCGTAGAGGTCCTTTCAGGAGGTCCGACGCGTGGAAATTGACCGAGTGGCATTTATGCAAATGTGGGTGAGTGGTACTTCTTTTCTTCTTCGGATAAGCCCCGGAAATCGCGCGTGTCAAAGTACAAAGACGGGAAAGGTGATCATGTCCGGAGGCCGTTTGCAGTTCTGGAGAGAGAATGATTTTTGTCCTTTTGGCCGAGAGGGTGTACATGCCGAGGGTGGGGATGACGAAACAATGAGGGTTGCCCGGTGAATTATCTTTCTTTTTTTTTGTCCTTTCTTCTGTTGCTACGGCTGCTGCTTCCTTTTCTTCTTTCATTCTTTTATGGCGAGGGTGAGATTCGGCTGGGTGACAGGGACACGCTCGCCTTATTTTCGAGATCAAACATCTCTTGTTAGTGTTTCTTTTTTTACGGGATTTTTGCGAGTGACGCGTTTTATCAATGAACAGTGACTAATGAAATTGGCGAAACTAATTGATCGGAGTTTTGAGTAATGTTTGAAAAGCTGTGTAAATAAAGCACTTGTTGTTCGACTTGTTACTCCCATATTGCGTGGAAAATTTACAAAGAGGTGGGTAAGATATGAATGTTTGATTTTGAAGGGCAGTGCATAGTATGCACCGACAAAATACTTTTATCACGGAAAAAAACGATCTTGCAATATTCAATATAATTGCACCACAAGATCTTAGTAGTCCGCGTGCTCCTAATAAGAAACGATGTTTTCCTTCCTCATAGAAGAAACTTTGTAATGATAACATTTTTTTTTTAAGCAACGTTGTAGGAATATATTCCAAGTAAGATAAAAGTAAGCCAAATTTACAAAATGACTTTAAACTAATTAAGGAGGTTCTATAGTGAATAGAAAGAAACGATGAAGCTTTGTACACAAGTTAAGTTTTACATAAAAAGCATCCACACCAAGTTTCAGAAGGCTAGGATACCTTGGAGTAGAGAAATAAATGTTTTCATTTTTCATTTTTTAATATGGGCTTTTATGAAAAAGTGCATTTTCGGCGTATTCAATTACGTATTACAAAAGAATTGACAATAAGATTGGATAGAAATTTTTTTATACGATACAATAATATCATAGGACTCTGCATTGATTTAAAAAATACTTTGAGGGTCCTTAGAATATTAACAATTAATTGAGAGATAAGAAATATTCCATCCAGGTCGATGTATTATTTTTTAAATAACCTCGAAAATATTTTCGGTTGAAAATTATCATTTCAAACTTTGTGAAAATCTACTTTAGTAGCTAATGAATGAAGCCAAAAATGAAATTTTACAATTTTCGAAAATTCATAACTGACATTTGTCAAAAGAAAAACAAAGCAAAATTCTATTTTATGGCTGGCTAGCTAGAATGCTGCAATAAATATAAGTCGTAAAAAGCTATTAACAATTTTCTTCCACGGGTAAAAGGTCGTGTTCGGATACTGGAACGTTTCTCTTATAATATTCTGAATATTGCAGGAGCACTTCTCTCAGTGTATAATGCGGAGCATGCACATGTTTTACAATACATACATACGTACAAATCCTACAAAAACACACAAATGAAAAAAATTGCCACTCACTGAAAAGCAGGAAATGTAAAAAATGTACGGTTTAAATCAGAAAAATATGAAAAATCTATTATGCTCTTAGTACCACTTTACCCCTTTAGATTCCACAATGTAAAAAAAAAGTCCTTTCACGCTTTTTGCAGAGCATCCCTCAAAAAGAGTAACCTCTGCAAAAAAAAATAGAATAGAACCCAACTAAGCGCAAAACAAAAGCCGAAACAAAAGTTAGAGCCCCCCAAAAAAGAGACGCGCTCGCCTCCCAGAAAGTAAAAGCAAATCAGCGCTTCGCTCGTGCTTAGAGTTCGCTCCCCTCGCGGTTTCGCGGCTCTAGACTGCATAGTCTCGCCTACAACAAACGGGACTCGACAATGAGCCTCCAACGCTCTGCTCTGCTTCTCTTTCTCGCTGCCAACTTTTCAATCCCCCGAATTGGCCGAGTGCATCCGTCCGCTTGTTGATGCACTTTTTCCAGCCTGCTTTTTTTTCGCGGTAAAACAGATGACTTTTTGTACGAACGAGAAGGGTAAAGGTTCGAGGGGTGTATACGTTAATGTCCATCTTCCTGCGGGTTTTGTCATCTCCTGCGAGTTCATATAGTGTTAATGTGGATGTAAACGAGACCGAGAGAGTCCTTCTTTTTTTAAGTTCTTTCTTTTCGTACCTGCGAGGTGGGAGATTATGGAAATGCCGCGTAATTCGCGGTTTATGATGAGCAAACGCATACGTTTCAAACTTATGCATAAACTGACTTTCGCTTTTTACGTCATCTTTTTTCGACATTATTGTTTGTTCCGCACGGAGAAGATAATCATAGCTTTGAAATTGTAGTTTTGAAATTATTTTATCAACTGCTTTGCAAAACATTTGCAGATTAACTAATTCACATTGAGGTTCGGTTAAATTTTCAATTTCAACATCATATTTCGCCCAACCTAATTTGCACCTTAACTTTGAATGAAGCCATATATAAATATAAATGTTAAAAAGACTAAATTCCGAAGAACACTTTAATAAAAGAAATTATCGCGGCACGAAAAAAAAAGATCTTGCAGAAATCCTTTTAATTGCTCTCATACATAGAGTATATATATACGCTCCACCTTAAAGTCCACGCGCAAGAGCCTCTCGAGCGCATCCCGAAACAACCCAACGCAAGCCCCAACAACAAACGCGCGAAATTACGGAAGTATATATATATATGAGCTGGAATTGACGTTGCCTCACGGCAGGCGCAAAAACTCATGCATGCGGAATTGCGCTTACTAGCTGCCTCGCCCCATCGCACGCGCAATTTCTTCCATTCAGCATAAAGAAAGGCCTCGGTGCGTCGTCTATATGTATACGCGGCGCGCAGCCACCGCATAATCTAATTAAGGAATTCTGGCGGTATACGAGAGACTCGCTTTTATATGTTATACGCGCGGCGCGGCGGCGGCGCTCGTGCATACATACGTGTGTGCAGTGTGCACGAGCTCAACGTTGATAATAGGCGAGCCAATACGACAGGATTATGCGCGATGCCCTTGCCTCTCCTCTTTCTCTCTCTCTCACTCTCTCTCTCGCTCTCGTCGACATTATTAAATCGGACCATCTCGAGTGCAGTAGTTTCGGGCGCCGGAGTATATGTAAGACAATGGGAATGGCAACTGTGGCATTTTCTTCGCATAGACTCGAGCAGCGGCGGACTATTGTTGTTAGCGTATATGGTGCGTACTACGGGTGGGATGTGTGTGTATATGCGAGCGCGGCTCTGGAGCTGATGCTTCGAGTTTGCCTATTTGGATTTGGATTGTTGGGCGTGTGGTGTAACGCGGGATTATTAGGTTCTAGTCGCTTTGCTCGCGTTTATACTTTTTTATTATGATGCTGGCTGCAAGAGTTATTAGATCAATCATAGTATTATTACTATTCTCTGCGCATTACGTATAAGTTACGATTGAATTTATTTATTATAATCTAGTATTTTATTATTTAATTTTTTGTAAGTTATTATTTTTTGATAGTTTTCTTTTCAATTTCTATAGTAGCAATAGTTAATAAATAATAAATAAGTTTCTTGTATTTTCTTGTTCCAGCAGATGCATTTTTCAATACTAAATAAAAATCTTTATTTCTCTGTTGCAGTACAGCGATCGATTCACATCCGTCCTACTGATCGTCTCGCTAGCTGGGATCAAAGTATGCAGTCCAGATGGAAAAGTAAGTACATCATTAAAAGCTACGCTACACCCATAAAAACCTGAATAACAAACAAAAGAAGCGAAAGAATTTACTTGCAACGCTTTCCTGGAGGCAAAGGCCTGTGCGCGCGAGAAAGCGCATGGAGAACAAAAAGAAAAGAAGAATTAACGAAAAAAACTCGGCCAAGTCTCCACATAATAGTACGTAAACGTGTGTGACGGGGAGGGAACGCCTTTGACACGTATGCCTTTGGCACCTCCTAAAGGGCTTTTAGTTTTTCGGATGATTTCGAGCTCGAGTTTCGCGCGAAATTACGTTCAGCAGTGCTGCAGCGCGCCAACGTCGACTTTTTCCCCTTTTCCGCGATTTAGATTTAGTTCTCTCTCTCTTCTCCTACACGGCCACTCGCCTCATCTACACACTGCTGCTGCGAGGCCGCTTTTTGTCCCGTCCGCACGTCCGGCTCAGCTTTCCACTTGCTTACTCCTCTTTCCCCACTCCCTTTTTTGTCGATGTTAATTTTGCATAATTATGAATTTTTGCCGCGGTACTGCGACCGTCTGCTCGCATCATTTGGAGCTTTTCTGCTGTGTAACGCTAAGCGGTGTCGTTACGTTTCAAATGATATATTTATACTGTAACGAAAAAAAGGGTGCATCTATTTGCAATTTTTAAAGTCAAATACCCCTTGTAAAAATAGAGATTGTAATTTCTAGCTTTCAAATTTAAGGTTTTTTATCGTTAGAACTTTTCTATAAAACAATGATTAAACTTTATATTTCGAAAATGAATACAAGGCGCACGTATCACGTCTTAAAAATATGAATACAGACGCAAAGATAATATTTCAATGATAAACTTTATCACAACCATTTAATTTCACATTGTTTATAGCATTCAAAAATCCGGCTAAAAGCATAACGCTTACTAGCTGTCCGGTATATAATACCAAAGAGGCGCTTTTGTCATTTCGCTCGCAACGATCTCGCGGACACACTGAAAGCCCCTACCGCCACCGCTATACTGATAAAATCCCTTTTCCCCGTAGCGCCGCACAGTCAAAATTTCGAAAGTACAAATCCGCCGAATCGATAGAATCAATTTGGCAAAACATATAAAGTTTTACGCAGTTAATTTAACGATTCGCCCAGCGGCATTATGCGTTTTATACAACAAATGCGTTAAGTTAATCCTTTCGATTCTCCCTCGCTCTGGGCGAACAAAATTATTGTTTACTAATTATGTTCGTCCGAAATAACGCGTGTGCGAATAAACCCTGGTGTATTTAAATGGCTTAAACAAGTTCCAGGCGTATGTATATAGTCTTACTTTTTGGTGTATTAGCATTGTGGAATTGTTGTTCGGTATATGCATTGCTTATGCAGATACACGCGGAAATAGGGTTGTAATTAACGGTGAATAGTAAATGGCTAATTACTTCTTGGGTAAGAGGGCCAATTGCAATTCCCCGATAGTAAGTTCCGTGAATGCTTCGCAACGGGGGATGAGGGAGGGGGGCTCCAAGCGCCAAATGTATCTCGTCTGGGCATCTCAGATCGAGATAATCCTAGAAATATATTTCGCAAAGACGCTCGCCGCTCGCCGATGCGAAGCTCGTCGAGATTATTTCTGGAATGCTCGCGCATCGCGATTTGTTTCCCTTTTTTTTTCCATCCTCGCGTTATATTCTATATTTAAGCTCATTCGGAGTGTATTAATTAAATTGCGTATTTGAAGATATTTCGGTGGCGCCATCAACTATTCTCAGCGCGCGATTGCGAGAGATAAAGTGTGCTGATAGCGGCTTTATTATGATAGCAGGTCCGCGCTTGTGTGTAATTGTATTCCATAATTTTGCGATAAGATCCGTTTCGGGTTAAGTATAATATTTATGAAATGTATAATTCAGCAAATTCCTTTATCAGAATTATAATTCGATGATTTTAAATATTTATATAAGTTATTATAGTACAACGAGTTATCACTTTATTGATATTATACACAATATAGTGGCGCACAAATATAAGTCTGATGAGGTTCAACCTTACTAGTGACCGCTATTATCTACTTACATTCTCAATCTCGCCAAACCGCTACTTATACCAAAATTTTGTCAAGCTTTTCCGGGAAATTGACAAACACCGCTGAACTTTACAACGAGCGCAAACATTAAAAAGCCGCGCGCGCTGGCTCGAACTTCGCTATACATACGCGCTCCCCGTCAAACATTTAACATTTAATAATTTAATCCTTCCCAACTGTCGGGGAATGAAATTCCATTTTCGCTCGACTTGTATACGTACGGCGCATATGTATAAGGGTGTAGGTTAAGTGGGTCACTTTCTGCAAAATTAAAAATTTGTTTGTGTGCGCTAAACACGAGTCCTTTTCTGTGCCAGTTTTGCCCGGGCTTCTCTCGTCCCAGCTTTGAGAGAGAATTGCTATACGAATTCACCTAGACCCGCGGGGGCCCCCAGACGAACCTCCATACCCTTTGTGCCCAAGTACAAAATGCGCCACCTACACTGTATTTTCTGCAAAAACTTTTCAACGCGTATGCGTTCGCACAAGTGCGTGTACGTGTGTCTGCGTATACACGGGGATGCATTCAGAAATCATTGATAATGCACTGCACTCGGTATAGCTGCTGAATCTATATAGAATTCACTGGCTGATGCTAAATAGTCAGCTCCCCGCCGATTAATCTTTCAAATTGCCCGTCGCTTGATTCAGCTCTATATATGTATAGAAGTAGCTCTCTTGTTGTACTGTGTTTTTGAGAGGCCAATTTTCCCCTCGTTGTTCGTCACAATGCCAAAGTTTTCCCATTTTCTATCCGCGAGTTGTGCGCCACTGCTGCTGCTGCTGTTGCTGCTGCGCGATGTGGAATGATTGCGAGAATGAATGAGGGCTATTCATTTTCTGATAGGTTTTTAACAAATATATGTTTTAGTTTAATGACTCGTTTTTTAATAAAAGGACATAGAATATAAGAAATGAGCAATGAAAATCGAGACTTTATTAAATGAAAAATTAGGGGAGGAAGATTGTTGATCGAGGACTTTGTTTATTCAATAGTTCATTTTTTTATATACAGAATTAGAGTTAGCAGGAATTTAGTTGGTTAACCACCAGACACATCTGCGCACGCACATCTCGGTGCAGCTGCTAATGAAAATTCGTCACCGTCAATCCGCAACCTCCACCTCGGCGCCCAACACGAACACTCGATTTAGCAATTCCCCGTGACTGCGTCACCCTCCCGCGAACCTACACTATCTACTCAGTCCTTTCAAAGCCTGCGAGCCCCATATAGTCAGCTAATCCACCGAAAAAAAGGACGCGGCGGTGGTGGCGGTGGCGGAAGCGGAGGGAAAGGCAACACACACACTCGGGGCGAGCGAACGAAAGCAAAGGGGCCAAAGCAGCAGGAGCAGCAGCTCCCGGGAGAGCAAAGTTACTCGCGAACTCTCGGCGGTGCGGAGAGCTGATTGGCAGCGTGAATGAATCCAGACTGCTCTGCTACTTCTCTCTCCTCCATACATCGCTTGTCGTTCTGATTGATAATGCCCATTGCTCGAGGAAATTCGGAGCGCCTGTGTGCTCTGTGTGTGCAGTGTATACCGAAATTCCAGAGGTAGAGGCAGCTCTTTTGCGCTGCTGACGTGTACGAGAGCTCCGTGTTTCTCCTTGTGCTCGCGGTCTCATTGTGTGTCTGCGCGGTGTGTGGTTCTTTTTTTCTGTGTGGAGCTGCTAATTTGAAAGTACGGTTGTTGTCGCGGTCTTTTAAGGACTCTGCGACGCGGCTTTTGCGGCGTGGTTCGGTTTCTTTGGATGGAGGAGAGGCGAGGGGATCGAGTGGGTTTTTTGAATTTAAAATTATAATTATTTGTTTGGTATAATACATGATTGATTATTACAGATTAATTTTCTGGTTTGAGTAGAAAATGTGTAGCATACGCACAATGTATTGGCGTTAGAATTATGTACATTACTTTATTTTAGTAAAAATTGTTATTGTTACTCTTTTAAAATTATATTAAATTTTACGGAATACAATTACATCATTGTTTATTATATTACTACTCGCAATTATTATTAAATAGATTTAGTTTTCAATTAATTTAATGAATTTAATTATTGGGTTTTAACAATTAACCGTGTACCTAAATAACTTTAATACTAAAATGTAAATTATTTTTTTCTAAATTGACTCCCATTGTTCTAGTTTAATCGATAAACGTTTATTTTTTATTTTAATCATAATATTCAATACAGTGAAACAATGAGAACTTTGAATAGCTTATAAGCTCTTTTACCATGAAATAAATTATTTTATATTATACATCGTTAGATTATAATGCCTAAGCGTGGAAAAACATCAAACTACACTAACCAAATATTATCTAAGAAGTTTCAAAAGAAATATTTATAGCAAGATCGATCGATAGTCCAGCGAGAATTTATTAAACCATAATTTACCGCGATCGAACCATCAAGAAAAAAGAGCAAAGAAAAAAAAAGAAATCTTGGTCTATAGAATGTTTTAATATAGAAATCGAAGATGAAAAAACCTTCTCGTTAAATCGTCTCTTATATATTTTCTCGTGCTAATGGACAGGAGGCCACAAAGCCGCGGCGATCGCGCGAGGTGACGAAAGAGAGAATTGCGAGAGATTGAGAGAGAGAAAGAGAGAGAATTCAGAAGTTCCTCTGAGGAAAATCGGCGGCGACTGTGCCGGAAATGAAGGAAGTGCGACGCCGGGCTCCCCCGAGCCGCCGGTAAAAAGCGCAGCCACCGACGACGGCGACGACGCCGGCGAAGGTCCTGAAGGACGCCACCACCGACCGATCTCGAGAAAAAGGAGACGTAGCTTGGGGACTGTATCCGCTATACCTGTAGATGTGGCTTGGTTTCTTGGAGACTTTATCACCGCCGTTGCCGCTCCGGGCACGATGGAATTTATTACTTTCGATCCCCTTTGATCGTTCTTAAAGCGGCTCCACGTTCTATATGTCTATGTGTGCAGGTAATTTTTTTTATTTGCTTTTTCTTCGTTTTTTTTTTTGGTTCGCGAACTTGTCAATACGAGTTTGCCAGTTTAGCTTAGTTTCCGCTTTTATGAGGGTACTTGGTTTGCATGGATGTAAGAATTTTTATGTCACTTGTCTTATTACCGAATGATACGAGACACGAGGGCATATTCGATTGTGATTTTTGCAAAATACAAAATCTATCCAAATTCATTGGTATCAATATTAATTCACCAAAAATGTACTATTCCAAAGTATTGGATCTCAAAGGACTCGACCTCTAAAACAATCGATGATTCACGCGAAATTTCATAAAAGATTCATCGGACCGAAAAGTGGAGGGTCTCTTACACGAGCGAGACTGCGGAGCCAAGTAGACCCCCGAGCCTCATAAAATTTGAAGCTGCTTTAACGTTCGCGTCACTTTAAACGCTTGCGC
The DNA here is from genome assembly GCA_900490015.1 of Megastigmus stigmatizans. NCBI lineage: Eukaryota > Metazoa > Arthropoda > Insecta > Hymenoptera > Megastigmidae > Megastigmus > Megastigmus stigmatizans. Next base: position 2,172 of record UELV01175332.1, on the reverse strand, counting down.
CGTGCGCGGTAGAGGCAAGCTCTATCTTGCACACATACACAGACACAGACACAATACACACTAAAACTAATCCCCGAGATTTATGAGGCCGGCTTGTATGCTTAAGGCGACAAGGTGGTCGGGTATAGAAGCTCGGAATTTCGGGGGCTGGCTGGGGGTGGACTGATTAGGCCGTTTCGGTCACGACGACGACGAGCCGTCACTCAAGCTCCTCCGTTTCTCCGCGTGAATATCAGTTGGATTCCCGTTTGGCGCGAGCTGCCAAACTGCGAAACTGTACCGTTATACAGCGCCCGTCTATGCAGAAACTTTGACAAATCACCGAAAGGGCTGGCTTTCTATGTATGCAGTGTGTAGGACCCGTACATGTGTCAGGCGTATGCGTGTGATTCTTTGTGATCAATCATGCACGAGACGGATGGATTCGGATGGATAATTGTTGTCGCGAGGCGTTTGCATGTGTAATGGGTTTCGAGTGTTTGTTAAAGAGTAAAGGTGAGATCGGTTGGCTGCGTTTAGCTAGGTATCAAGATTGGATCGATGGAGCTCATGTATTGGTAGCGTTACTTAAGGTTGAAATTGGGAGCAGAAGTTTGAATTGAAAGGGTATCCTCGTGAAACAAAGAGAAAAGATTGGTTTCGAAATTCAATTGATTGCTTAATTAATAAATGTTTCTTGTATAGCTAATTTTCAAATTGAGTTTGATGATATCATTAAAATTATTTGTAGGAATAAATATTCGCATATCTCTATCAAGTAGTCGAATTCTCGGGATGAATTGGAGCAGAAATTATTATGTATTTTCTATTCAGATGCACATTTGCGAACGCGAAAACTGAATAATTTTATTTGCTTTCCACGGATCGCCTGGTTTAATACCTTTATGGATCCGATAAGAATTTATTCATATTCCTCATCCGCGTGGTTATAAAAAGCACGAGCCAATTTCGAAAAAATATAAAAGATACATGGAACCAGAGTAAAAATACGAACTTTGTACAAATTTTATAAACGAGTATAACAATCTTATTAATCAAATTTTCTCTGCTGAAAAAAGTGTAAAACGCGAAAGACAAACTTTTCCTTTTAAACATATTTTCCACGATCAAAGCAGCGCTCGCGCAAGTCAAGGCACACAAAAATACATGCGCAGTCTTGATAAAATCGTCGCCCATTATACCAAATAAAAAGTCAACATTTGCCGCGAAATTGCGTTACACCCGAGCCTCTCGCAACTAGACTAAGAAGAAAAACAAATATACGCAAAATATAGCAGAGCAGGAGAGAGAGAAAGAGAGGAGCAGAGAAAACCACAGGCAGCCGTCAAAGAGAGACAGCGCAATCGCCGCAAATTATTGAGAAAGTGGGCAAAAAGAGCGTAACAGCCGCGGAAATGGAGAGACGAGGGGGTGTATATATACGGGTAAGAAAAAAAGACGAGTGAGAAGGGAACGAAGAGAAGAGGGAGAAGCTGGAAACTGCGCGGAGCGAAACAATTTTTGCGACTCCCCGGCCTCTGATGTACTTTCATTTAAGTACATTACCGAGGCAGCGCCGCTCCACTGTCCCAAGCATCAAACTCTTGGGTCCGAGGCTGCTGCTGCCATACAGTATAGCCTCGTCTCTTCCTCGTTACTCTTGGAGCAGATATAAAACGCCAGCGCGACATTATCAGTTGGCCGTGGCTCGCGGTGGGGAGCGTGAGTACGATTGAAGAGCTGAGACCTCGCGAGCAGTGACGTGTAGATGTTAGGGTCGCTTATTTATTTCGGATCGAAGAGCTGATGGTGAATTTCCCGATCATCGCTGAACATTGACTTTTTGAGAAAATAATATTTCTCAAGTGCATGTGTAAAAATTTTTACAGTTAATGTTCTGCGTTTTATTATTTTTTCTATAAATAATTTAAATAATAGTTTTCTACTATAATATTTTATTTTTATATACATGCTATATGCAAAACACGTTTCGGTTGCTCGCTACTCCCAATTCGAGCTCGCGTTTTAGATAACTTAATAATAACCGTCAATGGTCACCACTACTAAAACCCAATCGCACTGTTCCCCAGAAAAAGCCGGCTATCACATCCTCTCTCTCTCTCTCTCTCTCTCTCTCTCTCTCTCTCTCTCTCTCTCTCTCTCTCTCTCTCTCTCTCTCTCTCTCTCTCTCTC
>UELV01175330.1:0-11135 GCA_900490015.1 Megastigmus stigmatizans | reverse complement strand
ACAATAAAAAATGTAGTAATTAAAAAAAAAAAATGATTGATTACAGTAACATTCAAAACGTTAAAAAAAGATTATTAAAATTAATTGAAAAAAAAAAATTCATTCCGAGAGAGGATTCGAACCCCGGTAACAAAAATTACCATGCAAGGCGCTAATCCACTACAGCAAACCGAATCACTTACAGTGTAAGGCCAAGAAGTCCCATATGTTTACAGCCTATACGCTACTAGCAATTAATTTAATTTTCTGCTTTTGGGATTTAATAATATAATTGTCATGTACAATTAATTACATAAATAATTAATTTTACTCAACATATTGAAATTATATTGATTTTTGAAAATACAGTTAAAAATGATAGTTGCCCTCTGCGTTATTGTCCTTTAATGATAATATGTATACGTTTAATTTATTAAAATCAGGAGGTTCGGTCTAATGTAAAATGACTATAGTGTTAAAAATAAAACACCTTTTAATTGTATTAATGTTTATAATTTATCTCATAAAAATGTAAATACATTTGGGGAAATAAAACATTTAATAAAATTTTATGTTAAATAATTCAATTAAAAATGAACTATTAATGCACTTTCGAATTTGCTCATTAATGAATATAAGATTCATAAAAAAAAAGTCAGTCCAAAGGGTTTCCGTAAATGTCTAAACCGCGTGGATGGTGGATACTGCTTGCGCGACAATTCCCTTTTTGCCGCTTTGGACTTGGCTGTACGTTTATTTTCTGCATTTCTCCTCCGCCGCTGTACATGCATGTTGCCTCCTCCACCGTGCTTCGTGAAACCCAGCAGCGGCGGGAGGGAAGGCTAGATGCGCATAGTTTCATGCACATCCGCGTGGCACCGCTAGCTCACGGCACAATTGGATTGGCACGGGTTCGCCGTACCTCACTGGCAATCTCTTACTAATCTCTGCTGATATACTGTGGAGGTGTATAATCAACTAGTGGATGTTCTTTTCGAAGATCTTTTTTTAATGTACTAGATGTATACTGCAAACAAAATTTTACTATTATTTAAAAAATTGCATAATTTAAATAGAAGTATTGTTAAAGATCGTTTAATTTTTTGTATTTGTAAATAGATTCTAAATTATTAATTACAATTAGAAAAACTTAGTCATTCTTGAATAATTGCATTAATGTATTTAAATTTTTTAATGTTATTCTTTATTTTAAAAAAATTACACAAGTATCACTTATTGGCATCTGTAACCATAATAGTTAGTTACTATACCTCAGATTTTTTTAAATATTAATAACCTTTTTTCTCCATATTTTTATTTTTTTTTTACTTCTGTTAGAATCTTTTTAATTTTTTCTTAACAGTAAACTTATTAGTAGTTAAATATTCACTGTTGTATATTATGTTTATGTATTAACTTACTTTAAATTCGTCACGAAGATCCACTTGATTTAGAGGATAAATTCTAGGAAATTTGAAACTTTCAGTAAGGACATAAAGTGGCTTCTTCATTTCTTTCGCACAAATGGCCATTGTGTAGGTTCCAACCTTAAAAAAATTCCTTTTTATTTTCAAACCTCAAATAATATTAATAATATTAACAGTTTTTTTATTACTTTATTAATAATACCACCACTTTTTGCAACTCTTTCTGCACCAACCATTACCATGTCGACTTGTTCCATTATGTAACCCATTGACGAATCTAATATCAATGTACAGGGAATACCACAATCTCGAAGGTTTTGACATATTTCTTTCCTATATTAAGTAAACATTATTAATTAAATGCAAAACTTATATAAATAATTATATATAATTTAATAAGACAAAATTAGATGGAAATAAATTTAATTTTTTATAGCTTATATGTATTCTACTAGATTGTTTTTATATCAATACATAGTCATAAGTTTCAAGTATTTTGATATTTGTAAACGATCAAATTAATGGTAATTGTAGAAAACTCTCATGTAATTTGATTTACTTATTTATTGTTTGTTGTTAAGTTGCGCATTACTTGTTGCTGATTATAGCCAAAATTCGACAATAAGTCGATTTATTCATTTATTGTATTCCGTCAAATTATTAAAAGGATAATTGTCTAAATGTATCATTTGAAAATGTTTAAACGATGCGGCGATTAATTGTTAGTTCAGCGTTTAATGTTGATAGCGTTCATAATATAGAGCAGAAAAGAATTATAATTGTATTGTATAATGTTAGTTATAATATAACAAAATGAAATTGTAAACGCGACTTAAACCTGCGAAATATTGTGGAGCGTGCGGAAGCGTGCAAAAATAAGCACGCGAAAATTATATAGCGCCAAGGAATGCGAGGAATGCGAGCTCGGAGCTCGAGGCGTCAATAATTGTAAACATAGGCTTTCTTTACTCTTCTCCATCCGTTCGTGAAACGGTGAATTGCGATCACACGCGTGATTATCTAATTTAAAAACGATGGTGGACGAAGAAAATTATTTCTCTCTCTCTCTCTCTTTCTCACCTTTTATCGCGTACGCCCGGCGCGGTTCGGTCAGGCCGGACCGCGGCCGTAAAGCCTCCCCAGCTCGGGGGCGCGTTGCACCCCTGAGGCTGTACTAGACCTCGACGGGGGAGTTACGACTCCCTGCAATGAAGGTCGTTCCAGCGCGGGGATTCATCAGGAGTTCCCGCGGCTATCAGGCTCGTCCACCAGGTGAGAAGGGAGAGCGGGGGACGCGAGAGGCGCGAGATGAGAAACGCCGAAATTGGCGCGCGCGCGCGGAAAATCCCGCGAAGGAGCGACATGCGCGCTTGGCGCTGATCGACGGATGGAGGGGGGAGAGAGCGATAAGCGAGGCAACAGTTAGGCGCTCTGATTGCGCGGGCTTCACTTGTGACTGGCCCATCGAAGACGGCGCATACCTCGCTACCTGTCGCGGTTTTATGAACAAGTGAATAAAGAACTCATTACCAGCACCTATTCACCTTAATAATTCAATCATTTCCCCTGCACTCGTCCTTTCCCCAGAAAATCGTGTGAATATTTTAAAATTGGTGCCGAAACCCGGGACTCATCACCGGTTACGAAATTTGGGGTCAGGGATAAGTGTGACGGGGACGGAGTGAAAGTGAAAGGGTTATGGCTCCAAGGAAGAGGCAGTCGTCGTGTGTAGTGGGGAATGAAATGGCCGCACCTTCGGCAAAGAAGGTACGCGGCAACACGTAGGGACAAGGGTTCGAAAAGAGGACCGAGGAATCGAGCGGCGACCCAGGACCAAGAGACGTTCGAAGGAATAGAAACAGCTCCTGGACATCATGTTCGCTTGAGGACGGCGTCATCAGTCGCGGCCAGCCCACCGGCATCAGTACACCACACGAGTCCACTCAGACGAGAACTGGACCCGATTGCAGAATCACCGAGGAGCAGCGCAAATCGAGGTAGCGTAAGTGGCGAGTCTCATCAGCAGCACGAGGGCGATGTCGCGGCGTCCAGAGTTCGCCAATGGATTGATGACGTGGATCTTCAGGTATCGGATATGCGTCCTAATATGGAGCAACGCGTGCATCAAACCGTGGGGTGCTCGCACAAAAGGGTAAAAGGGTACCAAAATTTTCCGGCGATCCTCTAGAGTGGTCCCATTTTAAGCAGGGTTTTACTGCGTGTAAGGAACGCGGCGACTACAATGATCAGGAAATCACTGTTTTACTGTTTGACGCGCTACAAGGCGAGGCCAAAGATTCCGTTGAAACTCTATTAGCCGCGGGGCGCGGAGCAGGTGAGATAATGCAGACGCTTGAGCTTCGTTACGGGAATAAGACCTCACTGGCAGCCAAAATAATCGGAGAAATTCGAAAATTGCCGGATTTGACTCACTCGAGCTCGCGGATAGTTGAATTTGCATCCAAATTATTTAATGCTGTATCCGCGCTAAAGGCTCTGGGTATGTCGGGATACCTGGCCAACCCGGAGTTGGTTTCTGAATTAGGCAACAAGCTACCCTCGTCCTTAAAGCACGATTTTGTACGCCAATTATCTAGTGCAGATGATGAGAGCACTGAACTAGGAAAGCTGGCGATTTTCTTGCGCACCGAAGCCGAGTTATTGACATCTCACGCGCTGTTTGGGCAAATGTCGCGGTTGCCCGAGCGAAAAGGGAAGACAAACCCGGAAATACTGGCAGAACAAACGTCATCTGTCATGGTCGCACACATTGTTGCGCAGATGACTAAGTCGGACTCGAACGGTCAAGCGAATCAGTGCGCCCACTGTGACAGAAAAAACCATTCGATAACGGAGTGTCGGATGTTCGCGCGCGAGACGGTTGAGCGGCGGATACACGTTGCGCGGCGCCGTGGGTTATGTTTCGGGTGTTTGAAGTCTGGACACGTACAGCGCGATTGTAACGCTGATTTGCGTTGTAGTATATGTGGAGGAAGTTATCATCATAGTCTTTTACACAGAAATCGCGAGACGCGCCCGCGAAATGATCTGAAGGTTAAGCCGCGTCCAGTTAGTCAGAATTCGTCAGCCCAAGCGCGATCCGGCGGGGCGCCGGAGAGATCGAGGATCACTAAGACGGAATGACTAGGCGAGCAGAGCGTGCTATTAAAGATCATCCCAGTTTATTTACTAGGCCCACATAACCGCGTAGAAACCTTTGCGCTATTAGACGAAGGATCTACAGTCACGCTCGTCGATGAACGCGTCGCACGGCAATTAAATGCCAGAGGGCCGAAAATAAACTTGACCCTGCGTGGAATACACGCACGGGAGGTCGTACAGACATGTAGAGAAAGGGTAAATTTGGAGATTGAAACGCCTTGCGGGAAGTTTATTCTTACGAACGCAATTACCGTGAAGGCTTTGAGCCTGCCGGCCCAGACGCTCTCAGTAGAACAGGCGGAATTTATCGAAAGGCAGACTAGCGTAAGGCTGATGCCGTATGAGAATGCTAGGCCAAATATATTGATCGGTCAAGATAACTGGAAATTAATAGCGTCGCGAGAGATACGAACGTTTGGAAACGGCTCCGGCGGGTTGTCACGTACCTCTCTCGGGTGGACTGCCCATGGGCCGCTGATGTGGACTTCTGGGAATATGGGGGCGCACCATGTGTGTTTGATGCAGGAAATAAGCAGGCCACGCGAACCGGAAGAAGGGCGACTTGAGGCGCTGATGCGACAGTATTTTTCGATCGATTCTGTGGGAATCGCGGTAGAACGGAATACATTAGTCCAGGATCGCGCTTATCAGATATTAAGGGAGTCAAGCAAACGCATAGATATCGGCTGGGAGATAGGCCTGTTGTGGAGGGGTGTCTCGGCGCCCAGGGTCGACAGCTACGCGACCGCGATGCGGCGTCTTTACTCAGTAGAAAGGCGGCTAGATCGCGATCGCGAGTATGCGACCTTATACTATAGGGAGATGGAGCGACTTATAAGTAACGGTTACGCAAAAAGGGTGGTGAAAGATGATGCGAGACCACGGGTGTGGTATCTGCCCCATTTCGGAGTGAGAAATGCAAACAAGCCCAAAAAAGTGAGATTGGTCTTCGACGCTGCGGCGAAGACCCGCGGTATAAGCCTGAATGATCAGCTGCTCCCGGGCCCGGATCTCCTGCAGGCCCTTCTCGGCGTTTTAATGCGTTTTAGGCAGTTTGCGGTCGCGTGTAAGGCCGACATGAAGGACATGTTTCTGCGTGTACGCGTTCGAGCGGAAGATCGGGGAGCGCAACGTTTTCTGTGGCGGGGAGCGCGACGCGACGGTACGCTAGACGTCTACGAGATGCAAGTTCTCGTATTCGGAGCCACCTCCTCCCCTAGTAGCGCAATTTACGTTAAAGACGAGAATGCGAGACGTTTTGAGAAAATACACCCGACAGCCGTGAAAAACCTTATTAGAGATAGCTATGTGGACGATTTTTCCGACAGTTACGAAACCGTCGAAGAAGCCGCGAAAAATATCGATTACATTATACTAATCAACAAACAGGCGAATTTTGATATGCATAGTTGGGCGAGTAACAAGCCACAAGCCCTTGCGAACATTCAGGAGGAAAATAAAGGAGTCAGTTACTCGGACCATAGACTGTGCGATCGAGGGGGAGAACGCGTGCTTGGATTATATTGGGACCTGAAGTCAGACGAACTCAAAATTAATGTAGGATTGTCAAAAATACCCGAGAACTTTTTAAACGGATCTGCGAGGCCAATAAAGCGTGAGTTTCTCCGGATCATAATGTCGGTATTCGATCCTCTTGGATTTATTTCCCCTCTGACATTGAACGCGAAAATAATCATGCAGGAGGTGTGGCGCAGTGGCGTGGGCTGGGATGAAAATCTCAGAGATGAGGATTTTGCGGGTTGGCGTTCGTGGTTAAAGCAGCTACGATCGACGGAGCAATGCCGCCTGGCGCGTTGTATCACGCCCGTAAATACCAGGAACCGAGAAGCACAGCTCCATGTATTTTGCGATGCGAGTTTGAAGGCTTTCGCAGCGGTTGCCTACTTAAGATTTGAAGATAGGACTGCACACGCGCACGTCGCAATAGTGATAGGAAAAACTCGAGTCTCCCTGGTAAAACCTCTTACAATCCCACGCTTGGAACTGCAGGCCGCGCTGATGGCGGTGAGAATCGCGAAGATGATATGCGAAAACTTGGAAATAATGATAATGAATAATGAATAATGAAGCCGGCGAATTTTCTGGTCGGATTCAAAAGTAGTGCTGCATTGGATAAGAGGGGCGTCGCAAGAGCGGCAAATGTTCGTGGTTAACCGACTTGGAGAGATAGCCGAGCTCTCCAAGCCCTCCGACTAGCGATGGGTGCCTACAAATGAGAATCCGGCGGACGCCGCCACGCGTTGGTGTACTCACATACCCGAGGCGAACGAACGATGGTTAGGCGGTCCAGAGTTTTTGAAGCAGCCTCAACAGTTCTGGCCTAAAGAACCCGTCGTAAATCCGAAGGAGAAGGGTGAAATAAACGTGATAGAGTTGCGAAGGGAAAGGGCCGTCTGTGTAGCCTATGAGGCGACAAACAAAGCACCGATGGCGATGCGACTTTTAGGCTGGCGAGGCTTGCTGGTGGTTGCACGTAGAGTCCGCGCGGTGGCGAAGCGGTGGAGGGGCGAGTCGTGCGAGCATGAGTCGGTCGAAATTATAGAATCCGCCGAAGAATATTGGTATAGGGAGATCCAAAGCGAGTGTTTCCATGAGGAACTGCGAGCACTGCGAGAGGGAAAAGATCTGAAGAAGGCGAGCAGAATCGCGAGGCTACGACCCTTTCTTGATGAGCTTGGTATAATGAGAGCAGAGGGACGCGTCGTGAGAGTACCTGATATGAGGGCGCAGCATAGGCCCATTATACTCGCTGGGAAACACTACGCTGCGAAACTGCTTATAACCGAGTACCACCGCAAACAATTCCATGTGGGAAATGAGACCGTCGTGAACGAGATTAAACAAAAATACCACATATTAGGCGTCAGAAGGGCGTTACGATCCGTTGCGTATGCGTGTTTGAGATGCAGGCTGACTCGAGGGAAACCGGCAAACCCAATGATGGCTTCACTCCCGCCTGGACGACTCGCATACAGGCAGCGCCCATTCAGTCATTGCGGTATAGATTTTTTCGGCCCAATGCTAGTTCAAATTGGACGACGCCGAGAAAAACGATGGGGAGTGCTCTTCACTTGTCTGACCGTGAGAGCGATACACCTCGAGCTCGCTCACAGCTTAAATACCAGTTCAGCTATAATGGCGATAAAACGGTTAGCAGCAAGGAGAGGTACTCCGTCGGCCATTTATAGTGATAATGGGACGAATTTCAAGGGCGTGTGTCGCGAGTTAGCGGAAGAAATATTAGCGATAGATCCCGACAGGATGAAGCAATACGCCTTATCTGAGAAAATACGGTGGAACTTCAACCCGCCGGATGCACCTCATATGGGTGGCAGTTGGGAGAGGTTGATTCGGTCGGTAAAAATAGCCTTACAGGCGGTACTCTGCGATCAGGCCCCACGGGAGGAGGTGTTGCTGACGGTATTCGCTGAAGTCGAGCATTCAGTAAATTCGCGCCCGCTTACGTACGTTTCGGTCGACGCTAGAGAAGGGGAAGCGCTCACCCCCAATCATTTTTTAATTGGGTCATCATCGAGGGAAAGATTGCTGGGCGAAGGCGGAGGTCCTTTAGTCGGACTGCACAAACAGTGGCGGGTCACGCAGGCCTTTACTGAGGCATTTTGGAGAAGATGGCTTAGAGAGTATCTGCCTACATTAATAGAGCGACAAAAGTGGCACAAAAAAGAAAGGCCGCTCGCCTTGGGTGACCTCGTGTTAATCGCCGACACTCAGTCACCACGTAATTCATGGAGAACCGGCGTAATAAAAAAAATATACCCGAGCTCTGATGGGCAAATCAGACTGGCAAAAGTCAAAACCAAGACAAAAGAGCTGTGTAGGCCGACGCGCAAATTGGTGCCATTAATTGTTAGAAGTTAGAGTAAAGTACGAATTATTGAAAATTCGTAGAGGGGGAGGTTGTAGAAAACTCTCATGTAATTTGATTTACTTATTTATTGTTTGTTGTTAAGTTGCGCATTACTTGTTGCTGATTACAGCCAAAATTCGACAATAAGTCGATTTATTCATTTATTGTATTCCGTCAAATTATTAAAAGGATAATTGTCTAAATGTATCATTTGAAAATGTTAAAATGATGCGGCGATTAATTGTTAGTTCAGCGTTTAATGTTGATAGCGTTCATAATATAGAGCAGAAAAGAATTATAATTGTATTGTATAAGGTTAGTTATAATATAACAAAATGAAATTGTAAACGCGACTTAAACCTGCGAAATATTGTGGAGCGTGCGGAAGCGTGCAAAAATAAGCACGCGAAAATTATATAGCGCCAAGGAATGGGAGGAATGCGAGCTCGGAGCTCGAGGCGTCAATAATTGTAAACATAGGCTCCCTTTACTCTTCTCCATCCGTTCGTGAAACGGTGAATTGCGATCACACGCGCGATTATCTAATTTAAAAACGATGGTGGACGAAGAAAATTATTTCTCTCTCTCTCTCTCTCTCTCTCTCTCTCTCTCTCTCTCTCTCTCTCTCTTTCACCTTTTATCGCGTACGCCCGGTGCGGTTCGGTCAGGCCGGACCGCGGCCGTAAAGCCTCCCCAGCTCGGGGGCGCGTTGCACCCCTGAGGCTGTACTAGACCTCGACGGGGGAGTTACGACTCCCTGCAATGAAGGTCGTTCCAGCGCGGGGATTCATCAGGAGTTCCTGCGGCTGTCAGGCTCGTCCACCAGGTGAGAAGGGAGAGCGGGAGACGCGAAAGGCGCGAGATGAGAAACGCCGAAATTGGCGCGCGCGCGCGCGCGGAAAATCCCGCGAAGGTGCGACATGCGCGCTTGGCGCTGATCGACGGATGGAGGGGGGAGAGAGCGATAAGCGAGGCAACAGTTAGGCGCTCTGATTGCGCGGGCTTCACTTGTGACTGGCCCATCGAAGATGGCGCATACCTCGCTACCTGTCGCGGTTTTATGAACAAGTGAATAAAGAACTCATTACCATCACCTATTCACCTTAATAATTCAATCATTTCCCCTGCACTCGTCCTTTCCCCAGAAAATCGTGTGAATATTTTAAAGTAATATAACTTTTAAAAATTAATTTCATATTCTTGTCTTCATATATCCAAATGTAGCAAAAAAAATATTTCATACCCACTTCCATCTGGTGATGATTCTGTGGCATAAACTTCAAATAGCTTATGATCTTTTCCATTGTTCGAAGTACCACCCTTGATCTGGAACGTGTCAAAATTTTCTAAAAATAAATTTAAATCACTATTTTAATCGAATATTGCATCATTAAGAGTTAAATGTTAAATATTAAGAAAATGACAAATATAATTTACCGAACCATCTGTAATAAAATTGGATGCTAATTTAGCAATTTTCGCTCTTGCAGTTATCAATTTTTCATAAAATATTTTTCATCTTTGTAACATAATCTTTTTACACTTTGCAAATGACTGAAAATAAAATTAATTTTAAAATTTGTTATTCAAAATGTGTTTGCATATTATCATACGTACGGGTGTATCAAGAGAAGCTAAGGTAATGAATCTAAAAAAAAGTTCACTTCCAGAAGCAATTGCTGTCACGGGATGATCCGTAGATCTCATTGACTCCATAGCATTTTGTAAACAATAACGAAACTCCTGCACTGTTTTTGCTGCAATTACAATAAAGTGTATAATTATAAGATAATATGAGATACTAATAGTAAAACTATAAATAGTACATACTGGTAGATTTTTCTAAAACCTTTAATAGGGTACAAATAGCTGCCATACTAGCTGATACATCTCTTTCATTTCAAGTAATATTATTAAAGTATTGACAAATTTCTGCAACATTTAATAGTTTATTTAATTTTGTTAAATTTTAGAGTACTTACATTAAGAATTCTGAAAAATTTATGGATAAATTTCATAAAATTACCTTCTATTTCCATTATTGCAATATAGATTATTAAATATGTTGTGAAAAATAAACAAGCTCTTGTTCTCTGTATTATGTTCTCTTTCTAGATGATTATTTTAGAGGTTACAATTTATAAATACTTTTTTGTCCAATTATTTTATACCTTGTGAAAGATAGTAGGTGTAAACCAATCAAAATAATTTATTGATAGGTTTATATATATTTCAAAAATAATAACAGTAAATAATAAAATACTTTTACACTACCTTTAATTGTTATTAGGTGCACAACTTTGCTTCCGCCGATTTTTTCGAAAATTTGAGGCTTTATTCTGAAAAAGTGATTAGCTGTTTATGATTCAAAGTTCTGTCCGTCACTAGCCACTACTTTTTGCCATCTTTCGGGCAATTGTCGGATACCATCTCGAAAAAACGATGCGTCTTTTGAGGCGATCCACAAATCGATCCATTCTTTGACTTCTTCATAAGAATGGAAATGCTGCTCAGCTAGGCCATGTGCCATCGATCGGAACAAATGGTAGTCGGAAGGAGCAATGTCTGGAGAGTACGGCGGGTGGGGTAAGACTTCCCATTTTAGGGTTTCTAAGTATGTCTTGACGGGTTTTGCGACATGTGGCCGAGCATTGTCATGTTGCAGGATAACTTTATCG
>UELV01175325.1:0-20863 GCA_900490015.1 Megastigmus stigmatizans | reverse complement strand
TATATATATATATATATATAGATACATATATAACGTTCTGCTCGCAGCTACACGTATATAAGCTGGCCTACGTGCAGTGCGGTCAGCTAGCGCAATATTATTATCGATAGCGGAATAATGCCGTTGCCTGCCCGCCTCGGAAGCGCACGTACCTTTGCCCCCGAGCCGAGCACCCCCTCCAGAGATTGAAATCTATTACAATATATCTGCACGTGTGTATGTGTATGTGTATGTGTATGTATGTGTAGGTGTGCACGCGTGCGAAGCTTGACCTATTGTCATTCTTTCTCTCCCTGTCTCTCTTTACCCCGCGCGTCGGACGATTTGTATTCATGGAGTGCTCATTATGTGTAAGTCAGACGCTCTTACCGTTTTTCCATCCAGTCCCGTAAATAGCTCGGAGCATAAGGTTGCGGAAGCTGTGTGTGTGCGTGGTGGCGACTTGATATCGGAGAACAAAGAGAGAGAGAGAGAGAGTTTATTCTTGGAGAAGTATGAATGAACGGCGACGGTATTGGATATTTTTACTTTGCCTTTATTTCAGTTTAAGATGTGTATGAGAGAGTTGACGATGCTGCTCAATAACGACTACGACGAGGAGGATCAAAATAAAAGAAAGCACTAATTATCCTCGTCGGGATTCCAAATGCTGATCATCCTTTGTCGGGAAGGAGAGAGAAAAACGTGTGCGCACGATTACTTTGCTAGTCGAGCGGAAACATGGATTTTTTTTGCTCCTTAAACACTGGATAATAGTTTACCATCGATGCGGGAGTAGGAGGAGAAGTACATCAGTCAAGCTTTTGCCCTCTGGAATGAATAATTTTTTGCTTGTAAAAATAAAGGAGAGAGAAAGAATATATTAATGTATAGAAATAAAAATGTGGATGGAACCGTAAACAGCAGGACCTAGCGAGTCCCGCTTTGAGCGTCGCGCTGCAAATCAAACCGGTTTGTTTATCGAGGACACCCGATTCCAGGATGAAAGAGAACGTTAATTACACCTGGGTAGTCTTTATCTCTCTGCACGTAGAAAACCGCATCAAACAAAATTATCATTCGAAACTCCCGATTGGTTCGCGGGCGTCAATTAAGAGTATTACCAGGGCAACGTAGAACGCGGGTGATCGTTCAGTGTTCGATATCGGCTCGCTTCTGTGTACACGAATATCGATGAAGTAGGTTGCACAGTTGCAATTTTCCATTTCTCTCGCTCCGTTGACGTTTGCTACGACGACAGAGGAATGAGAGGAGCTAATTTGCACGAGAAGCACTATTTATGGGATTAGCGGGTCTACAGAGAAATGAACGAGATGCGATTTCACGAGGTGCTGCTCAGAATGTCTTGGGGCTTCGTTGAGTAACAGCTTTGATTGTCTGATATACCTCGCTATTTCCTTCAGTCTCATTCGTGTATAAAGATAATAATAGCATAACGGCTATGATTAGCTTCTTAATTGTTTAGCTGAATTGGATGAATTATTTCTGGGAGACGTATTCGTGTAGTTTTATAGAGGCCATAGGCGAGATTTTGTCGTTGTATTATAATACTAATGCGGTTATCATTAAATTTTGATTATTTCGGGACACGTATTATCAACAATCGGCACAATTAGTGCTCCCTTACAATTGCAGAAGCTATACGGGATTTTTCATTTGTAAGCCCTGAAAGTTGTTAGGTGCAACGCGAAGATCTTGATTGTCTTAATTGGCCTAAGTTTTCCACTCCTAAATGGGTAGATTCCAATTTGAGATACTTATATAGTGTGCAGCGGCATTCAGTCGGCGGTGAGGAATGCTTTGGATTTGGAGCTAGAGCAGGGCCTACACGAGAGGTATAGTATATACGAGGGCGAGTATTGGATTTGATTTTTGGGTAGTTGCTAGAGAGAGAGAACAACAACCTCAGCGACCTCGAGCAGTAGATTGAAATGCTCGATCTCGCTCTCTGCCTCTATCCCCGTAATAATTCCTCTCCAGCTGACAAACTTTTGACCGAATTGCCCCGATAACGACGTCCCTTTGAATCGAGTCGCGGCCACGGCGGCGGCCACTCGTGTGCATTTGTGTGTCGGCTATAGAACGGCCCGATCCTCTTCCTACGCCCAGCTGACCCACGAATATCAACTGGACATCAATCTTATACGGCCATTAGATACGAATAACCGCGGAGAGTCTCGGGCACAATGTAGAAGCCGCCGCTGCTGCCGCGCTCTCTATCTTCCTATCAATGTCTCTACGCCCGCCGCGCCGTAGCTTTTAGAGTCCCTATTCCTTGCCCGCCGCGCACACACCGTTCTATTAGGTACGTTCGATAAAATTGCGAGGTTACCGCATTGGCAGCTGTTCTCGCTCTCTCTCTCTCTTTCTCTCTCTCTCTACCTCCCACCTCAGCTGCTGCTGCTGCCGCCGCTCGCGAGTTGTACGCCTCCCACCTCTCTCTCTCTCTCTCGGGCAAACGCAGTGCACGCGCTCTCCTTTATATTGATTCTGTAACCCTTGCTCGCGAGATATTGCGTTATGCTGGGCGAAGGGGATTAGAGTGACTTTAAAATCCAGGATATTTCAGACGTGTGTATTATGATATTAAAAAAGTAGTAATTGAATGGCTGACGAGGTGATGTAATATTTACCCGTCACAGGATATTTTACTCCTACTTTATCCTATTTTTATTCATCTTTAGTTATATAATCAGGGCAGACAATACTTATGGATTAATGCGATGTGGTTCTAATAGTGTATTTAAAAAGGACAAGAGAATATAATTATTTTATCAGTTGTAGAATGTATTATGCAGTCTCTAAAATATCAATATTTTATAATAAGTAATAATCTATATTTCATGAAAAAATCGCAGTATTTGCAGTGTCAGGTTTCAAATGAGACAAAAAGTATTTCGAAAATATACTAATTTTACTACCGACGCAGTAGCGGTGTAAAATAACATTTTTAAAATGTACATAATATTCCAGACATTGGAAACTGGTCTTATTATAGTTGATTCAGACATAGGGGTATATATGTATAATATTATTGCGTTCCAATATTATCTAGCCGGGTGGTCTAAGACGTTTTTCCGCATCCAATTCATGCTGTGGCTTTGAATTATTCGATCTATTCGAGCAAATATCTAGGACGGTTCCTAGTATTGCAGATATAATAGGATATTTAGGCAACTGAATTATTCGATCAAATTTATTGGATAATTGCAAACCAATCTAATAACAGGATTATATTCATAATATCCGGAACATCCGGTCTGTCGATAAATAATTTGAATCTTGATCACGTAAATTGGAATTAAAAGGATCCAAGTTTAGTTCTCCGAGGCTTTTTAATATACTAATGGATATTGGTTCTTCTCAACAAAAAGCTTCGTTTTAATTTGCACTAAAAGCCAATCAGAGGCATCGGCCTGCCATACTAAAGGATATTTCTTTTACTGTTTAAAGTTGAAGCTCCAATCTGATTAACCGGAAATCGCGGTCTATTTTATTATTTCTTAGATCTGTTCCATAAGAAATACCTACTTTGAAAGGATATGAATTAAAATTTAAACTTATTATCAGTGCACCACTCAATAAATATATTGGAGTATAATATAATGTTATTTCTCATTTTTCATCACAGCAGTTTTCTTTACATTCGTATAGGTATATAGTGAAAATTAATTAAAATTTGATGGTCTCTGACTGAAATTTTAAAGCCCTCGATCCACAGGGAATTTATGTACCGAAAAATTCACGATGAACGACAATGGGGACAAAATTCGTTTCGTCTCGAACTAGACAATCTATTCCAATGCGGAAATTTATGCGACCCAAAGTAAACATGTACAATGATGAATAAACGAATGAAAAAATATATATATATCTCAGCTGAGCTCTCCGAAAGTCGATGGGTCTCATAATAGAATTTCCGTGATTCGAGATTCGACAGGAGGGTCGCGCAGAGAGCTCGTAGGAGAAATACCTCGATGCTCGCTTTTAGCCCGAGAGAGCGCCGATGGGAATGTATTTCGTCGGGAGCTATAGAGGGAGAGTAAGTTTGCGGGCGACTGTGCATTTGATATCGAAAAAGGCAAAGGTAGCAGGAGCGATGCAGCAGCGAGGGAATGGATGCGCCGCAGTGGCAGAGTGAGAGAGAGAGAGAGAGAGAGAGCAGCCTCTCTCTTCCTTCGGGGGATTTTCGTGGGGGTACAGAAGGAGGTTGCAGGGGGGAGGGGAAGGAGGTAGAGCTACCATAATAAAGTAGCCCGAGGGCTCGGCGGCCAGCGGTAGAAAGCGGGAGGGCACACGAAAGGGGAAGGACCTTACCTCGGCATCCGAAACAGTTCTCTCTGCCAAATTGCGAACTTTGCAGTGCAAGAAAGCCGTGCCGCCGAGCTGCACCGTCACGTTTGATACGGTGTTGTTTTCGTTCGCCTCGTTGACTCGCTGCAGCTCATCGAGGTTGCTGTACCAGAGCGCCTTCCAGTCCGATGGTATGCTGTAGGGTATCCGCCGGTCTGAAATCACAAGAAAACTTTCAAGACGACGCGCCATGGCTTCTCTCTCTCTCTCTCTCTCTCTCTCTCTCTCTCTCCCTTTACTTTCCTCCTACGCTTATCGCTCGCTCGTTCGCTCGCTTTTTTTTTCTCTCGCTATAGTCATATTACTTGCGTCTCAAGTTTCCACGGTAATGGCTCATGCTTTCGCGCGCGAGCTGCCAACAGATTTTTCAAGGCGATATCACAAAGGAACGTCTTATACACTCTTCCCCTGCCTTTTTCTGCTCTCCGCCTTATAGCAGCTTGTTTTGCCTTTTTATCGGAAAGCTAATTAACAGAGGAGGGGATTATCTGCGAGCAAAGACAAGAGGATCAAGTTCAAGTCATTTTCAGGGAAAATATTTTAATCCGCGAAATAATTATGTTAGTCGTGTAAATACGTTCTGTAAGTCTACTTTATCATTAAATAGACTGGTTAATTTCAAAGTTACTTTACAAATTAATGACGGTTCCAAAGTTAGAAAATGGTAACTATATGGATTCGTGCCACTCATCATTTATTAAAATTTCGCTGCGAATTAATTATGAGTGATAGTTAGTCGATCAATTTCATTTATCTTATATTGATATGAATATAATAGTACTTTCCTCGAATTGAATAGTTACTCGTTTATTGGATTCAAAAGTTATATATAATTAGTACCCATCACCTTTCAATAACACGAAACTTTATATCCTTCATGTAAAATTATACAGCAGATACTCAGAAATACACCGGCAGTATGGAACAAAGTCTATATTGACTCTATAATCCTGCCAATCAATATTTGCATGCGGCCCAAATGCGCAGTATTAATGAGCACGTGATAAAATACGCTCTTTTCGAGGACACGATTGTAGCGAACTACTAATAAATTTTAATCTCAATCTTAATCGTCGAGTGAAAAGCGCGTCAAATTACGAGGCCCAGTTGCGGGCTGCTGCTGCTTAAGCGCAGGGCACAATAAGCGACTGCATCCCTCCTCTCTCTTTCTCTCTACTCCCTCCTGCCGCCTTAACGATCGAATTCTATTACATTTGGGTTGAATCCTTGCGAGTAGGTAGGCTAAATCAAAACCGCCCTTTGGAATTATTATTCGCTTGTTCGCGGCCCTGATGCTTCAGCACCTTTTCCGTAGTCTTGTGTACCCTCCTTTTAATGCGGATAAAGAGAGGAAGAGAGAGAGAGAGAGAGAGAGAGAGAGAGAGAGAGAAGAGTTCAGAGCTGTGAGTCTACATATAAGATTGTTCGATGCTATTCCAGGCGTGTTTACGTACTCGCGGGAAAAATTTCTATGCTAAAGCGCCTCGGTGGCTGCGCGGAAGAGTTTTGAATTGGAAATTTATTAGAGCCCGGATTCTAGCAACACTTCTTTTATGTCTCGAAGATGGCTGGTTTAAGCGAAAGATTTTGCTTTAATAGAATGAACGATGGTACTTTGGCGCGTTCCGGGGACGCTTAATGGCTTGATAAGAACATTACGTGTAGATAAACTTTTTCTTGGCAGTTATAGATGGGAAATGCTCCTATTGAACAATCAGCGGCGCTAAAAAAACGTTTTGCAAATAAAATACACGTGAAACTCGTATCTTCTCATAGTATTTATTCTAAATTATTTTTCAGAGAATAAAAAATTGTGTAAATATTTATCTTCTTTTTATTTCAATCAAATATCATCTGCGATATATTTGAAATTTTAATAATAATTGTCAATAAGCTTGTAAATTATGTATTAAAGTTTCTTGAATAATTATTGAATTCTTTTTATAAATAGGTTTTAATGTATCACATATAACTAGTGGCAAATAATTAAGTTTAAGGTTTTACAAGATAATAAAGGAAATGAAAATCTAATCGATTGCGTTGAAAGCCGAATAGTGTTGCTTTGAAAATCTTTAAAATTAATTTACGCAAAAAATGGTACAACATCGCTTGATGCAAACTGTAATTTGCATCTATTAAAAGCTTGCGATTGTATCTATTTTTATATTGTAATGGCAAAGTTTGAAAAAAATAATGAAGATAGAATCTCGAACGAAAATTAAAACAAAATGGAAAAGAATAGTTTCTTGTTGTTGCTCGGCACGTGCCAACTAATTCTGCCCGAGTTACAATACAACGTTTTATTGCTCGTCCGGATAATTCCGCTGAATGGAATTACGAAATAAACTTTTAATTAAAAGTTCGTGCGTGGGAATTGAACGTTTTTTGCATGCATTTTAAATCGCTCGCTTAATAATTGAGTTTTTAAAATTTAGTCGCTATAAACCGAAGCGAAGTATTCCCAGATGCTGAATAATTTTTTGTCTGTTTGCGCATCATTTGATTTTTTAACGCTCCAGTTATTATTTATAAATGCTGCTTTATGCCCGCCATGTAATGCGTGAGTTGTCAGCGTTCCTCGATTTTCCGCGTCTTCATTTAGTGCGACTCGTTTCCGTGCGCTTGTGCGTCAGCTTTATTGTTCATCAGTAGTGAGTGTGTTGCAATAGTGTTACAAATGGCATAAGTATACGGTAAACAGATGGTTTTGTAATTGCAATGAAAAATAGTTCTGCGATATCAGAATGTTGTGGTAACAAATATTAATGCGTTACTGTAATCGTTCGACGGTATACGCTAATGAAAGTCAGAGCTTGTCTTTGAATAATGTAAACAGCACTCTGAAACTTTATCTTGATTTTGAATTTTATTTATGTTTATTTATATAATATTATAAATAAAATTCATATAGAAGTCAGAAAAAAATGTAAGAATCTATTCGGTCTCGCATACAATGCACTATACGCTATTGTTGTTAAAAAATATCGCTTTCGGCCAAAAGGAGAATGCGCCAATCGAATGAAATAGCTCGCTGTAGGCAGATCGAACGCAATTCTGGAAAGTGAGAGAGTCCGAAGAGAAGCCGGTGTACGGAGAGTGCAGCCAAGTTTGGAATTTTTCAACGGCAAGTGCACTGCAGCTCCTGCACCAGAGAGACATCCCCGTACTCTCCAGCACTCGCGCTTATTTTTCTTGCACATCTCATCCTCCCC
This sequence comes from Megastigmus stigmatizans, assembly GCA_900490015.1. Classification (NCBI taxonomy): domain Eukaryota; kingdom Metazoa; phylum Arthropoda; class Insecta; order Hymenoptera; family Megastigmidae; genus Megastigmus; species Megastigmus stigmatizans. Next base: position 13,298 of record UELV01175325.1, on the reverse strand, counting down.
TGCACCCGATCTCTTTTGTCCGGCGAGGAGCTGCTGCGACCGATTTTGCATAGGCCCTGTACGAATTGCGGGTGCAAGAGAAACAGAGAGAAAGACAGAGAGAGAGAGAGAGAGAGGGGGGGGGGGAAGGGGCAAGAGCTCGTTTCGTTAAAAGCAGCCCCCCGACTTCCGGACGGAGATGGAGAAAAGAATGGAGCTATACGGCATTTTATTGTAAAGTTTCACTTTAGCGAAGTGCCGGGGCCAACGGGCCACGCGCGCATATATATACTTTCTTCATAGCCACCCGCGCCAAAGCCTTTTTGCGCTCGGCGCTGCTGCTGTTACCGCTACTTCGTCCTCTCCTCGTCTTCCTCCTCTTCGTCCGCGTCGTCCGCGTCGTCCGCGTCGCCGCCGTCGTAGTCTTGCTTCTCTCGCGGAAAATCAGTGCTTTAATCGGACCGCCCGGAGGGACAAACAAGAAATCGCTTTGTTTGCTCGCCTGTCCGTAATTAGGCTTTTATTCCGGAGTAACTTTTTTATTTCACCCGAGCGCCGAGGCGAGAGGCAGGCTGGCTTTCATTCTTCTCTCCCTCTCTCTCTCTCTCTCTCTCTCTCTCTCCATGGACTGCTGCTTTGCTTCCGCGGCGGCGCCGTTTTTTTTCATTCGCTTTTTCGACGGACCTATTAAATTTTGTTTGTTCCGGCTAATATTGGTGCGCTTTGAATGTTGGATTCGCGTTTGTTCAGCTGCAAGCCCGCTCCTTAATTGACTAAAAATGGCATTTTTCTTTCGTTGTGCGCTTTTTTTCGCAATTTTGGAGCTTTATAACTGTCCTTCCGGATTCGTTATGCACGATGGGAGTTGGATAAAATTAACCGAGTTATAACGAGGTTACCGTGGAATTAACTTTATTTCGCTCATCCGAGATTTTCATTACTAATGTTTATGTACTTAATGGAAGTGATGTTTTCGCACAAAGCTCTTTCTGAACTAATCTAAAAAGCAAAATAAATTGAGTGAAAATGAAAGCTTTTTAAGCGTTGTTAGCATTACATGAGGTTAATTATCATTTAAAAAAATTATTTATACAGCTTAACAGATCAAATAAAACATTAGCGGTCGAGCTCTACGATTGTTATTCAACTATTTATAAAACATGCAGTAAATTCAGTGGAATCCGCATGTGTTGATTTTGCGCGATATTCCTCCCTCTCATACAATTATTTACATTTCATAATATAATCTCTTTCTCCTATTTTCTCGGTATACTTTTAGTTACAACGATTCTTTTTATCATTATAATTTTTTTAACAGCCCTCCCCAGGCATTGAATATTCCACCGTACGCCATAATGAAAGACAACATCAAACAAAATAATTCAGCAAGAATTAGCGAAACATTAAAAGGGCATAACTACTGCAGTGGCGATTATTTCTTTTTTTTTCTCTCAATTATAGTAGTTTTGAAGCAGAAAAAAAGCATCTGATGCGCAGCAATACCATTGCATAACAGCGTTCACGATGAATGGTTAAATTGAAATGATAAATAAAGCGGACTGTCGATGTCGCTCGGCATCCTTATTTAACATTTCGCTTTTGCGACTCCTTTATTCCAGCCTGTCAAACAGACGCGACGGTTACAATAAAGGCCGAGACTTTTATGAAACGTAAGAAAGTCCCGCGTGTCGAGGAAAGAAGGCCGCCGTCGTAGCCTAGCGATAACAAAAAAATTTAATTTCTAAAATAAGATCGCTTTCGCTCTCTCGAAGTAGCAGCTGCCCTGCCTTGGCTCAGCTCGTATTCCCCGTTTTTTACGTACGCATCTTTACGTAATTCCACCTGGCGACGACGAAGTCTGCGTCGCGTATCGCTGACAATAACATAATTCAGTTTCGCGCTGCAGTAGCGCAGCGCCGCGGAGGATCTTACGTCCCTCCTCGGAAATATACTTCGCTCGCATTTCGTATGACTAAGTAAACAGGAGCCCCAGTGGAAAATGCAAATGCGTCTACTGTGCGAGGAACTGCGCCTTGCCTACTACGCGTGCAGCTCTGTGGATGGCTATATGGCGAGGAAGAGTAAACGAGAGCTGAGATGGAGGAGATAGAGACCTGACTCGCTCTCCTCTAACGCTCTTATTATTATTGCCATTGTCATTACAATCATTGTTACATCCGCTCGGCTTGAAAGTTCTCCATCTAATAATGCCCGGAGCTGTCGAGCCGAAACTTACTCTCTCGAGCTCTGGTTTGCCTATAGCGGTCAGGACGTGGGCGGCTCCCCCACATACACACACACACACACACACACACACACGCGCGCACGTACAAAGTGCCACAGTTGGTAAATATATATATAAAATCAGCTTTTCATATTCAATTCACGACTTGACTTTCTCCTCTGTTATGCGTAATTGTTACAGCCGGCGCTTCCTGCTGAATAGGCAACTATTACCATTTCTATTACAGGCCGTCCTTGGGTAAACTACGACACCGAGATAAAGCACAACGTTTCTCCTTTGTGTTCTTCTTCCATTCAATCTGGTAAAATCCAGTTGATCCGAGCTATTTAAAAGCTAAATTATTAGTTCAAATCAATCGGTTTTTTTTTCTGCGCGTTTTAGTGCCTATTTTCAAAGCAGCGCATCGTGTCATTCGGAGGATATTCGAGGTCATGCTGTTTTGAGCTGCTTGTAAAATTGCAGTCATTCCGAGGTAAGCTAGCTAACAGATATGGATCTGAGCGTAGTGTTACTTTTTGTCTCTGAAAATGTGTCGGTAAGTAAAATGTAAGCCTACAATTCTGTCTTTAGCAACAATACACGAGCTTAGATGAATTTTTGGAAGTTTCAATATTGAGATGAATGTATTTACGGAGAATTAATTATTGATCCAGATCATTTATACTAATAACAAACATGAGAAACTAGGTCGAATATGGAATAATCAACTTATTAAAATTTGCATGGCATTGTAGCACAGGAACTGCTTCGCTACTGAGAAGAGTCGAAAAAAAATAATACGATTTGTACCTCTCAACTTTTCTAAATAATCACCAGAAATTCAATATCAGTGTTTATAGCGCAAACAGTCAAATATTTGGGAGTGGAATATTTGCATGCTCTAACTTTGTTCATATAAATACGGCCAGGACAAATGTGGAATGTGAATTTTCAGATGGGACTGTACACATCTCATTCACACAAATACATATCCCGCGTCTGCTAATTTTTCTCGAACAATTAAATCGTCGCTGCCATAAATCGTTATTTCGCGTTATCCGTGCCGATGCGACAGCGTGATTAAACGGTATAAGCAGATAGACACGAAGTAAAGCGTTTCGGGGCCAAAACACGCGAGAAGTGGGCTATGCCGTGTAGGTAAACATCGCCGAGAGCTTCGTTGGACTACTGCAGAACTACACAGTGGACTGCTTGTATATATATCCGTCGTTGTTTGCTTATTGCGCACTTAAACAAAAATACACCAGGCGTACTTTTCTGGGAACGATGACGATTACAGCGATGGACGAGCGATGATGAGTTAATGCGCCGCACCCCGAGTTTTAGAGTTGACCTCCGTCTCGGTTTTACTCAAATGAGGTCAGCTCGGATTATCTTCATCAATCGTGATATCGCCCCCCCCCCACTCATTTAATTATAATTGAATGGACTTTCGTGTATTTAAAATGGCGAGTTGATTTTTGTGCTAGTTACTTGTAATTAACTTTGATGCTGTGGCCACTCGTGAAATGAATACTGCAGGCATTGCGACATTGAAGGACCAATCGTTACAGTGAATGCTCACTCCATTTATTAAAGAGGCAATTAAATGATGTTTAATTAATCTCATGAATTGAAAATGCGCCTCTTCAATTCGAGATCAGCTTACAAAATAGGACTCCTACTTATTTTGTGAACGATTCAATTATCTTAAATATAGTATAGTTAAAATTATTACGCGACCTGGATACATGCGAGGTTTGAATTATTATTATTGGAGTAATTACCCTAGGCACATTGTTTTAAATGTATTTTCGGATAATTGAAATGTATGAGAAATATATGTTTTTCAAATTATCCCCGAGACGACTTTACTTCATTATAGTTGTAATTGTGGAATCACTTTTTATTTTGTTAGAAATTGGTAAGTACCTTTGAAGGGCTGAATTTTATATGACAATAAGTTGATTGAAACTATAATGTAATGCAAAGTCGCTAATTAACCATTATCTACCTTGTCTTCCATTTGGTGAGAATTCTAATATAATTACAGGTAACCAGCTCCACTTTACGAGTATTTAGCTTATCTTGTCTGCTGCAAGTGAAGAATGGTCAAAAACAAGTTAACTGCTACGTACATCGTACAGCTAATAATGGTAATAGAGTTTAACAGGTCTTGAATAAATGCTTCCCACGTTGAGCATAATTTAGTGTATAAAAGTTCTCAAAGCATCCGCTTGACCATTATTCAAATTATCGTTAATAGCGTATATTTTATTTTTTTCAGGGTTTGAACCCCAAGTTTATATCCCCTTAAGAGGGTCTGAATGTATAATTTTTTCAGAAATGTCGTTTGCGAGTAGGTGTACGGAGTACGGCGTATATGTCATCACTGTCCATAAACTACTTGGAACACATCTCGACTAAATTCTGCATGTGCAATAACGCTGAGTGCGCTTGATAATTTCTCGGAATTTGGGTAGAGATGTTGGTTTTGTTTTGCAGCCTTGGAGTTTTGCGAGATTCTCGGTATTAAAAAAAAAAGAAAAAAAAAAGAGGAAATTCTGGTTTGCAAAATAGCTTTGTACATCTTTGAGTACGGGCTTTTTATTTATTAGGCTAGTTGACGGTGTTTTGGTAACAAAACTGGATCGTGGTTCGCTTGGAAATGGATATTATCCATGGAATTACGAGTATCTAATACATGGATATTTTCAACTGACCTTAGCGCATTTTTCTTCTGAATTCAGATCCCTGAGAAATTTTTGTGTCGAAAGCTTTGAAAATCTGTGAGAATTAGGAAGATAAAGAATGTTAAAGAAACAAGTTTATTTGCTCGGTATGAATTGATATTTATTGTTCATCCGGAACCAGATATAATGAAACGAACTATCTATTATCACCCGACTTCATCCGGTTCAATGTCTGGTCGCGCATTATTGACTTTGCCTAAAATAAAATCTCCTTCGATTATTCACTCGCCTGATTTTCAACGCTAACCGTGTAACGTTCACCTCGTAAGTATTGCGCGTGTATAGAAAGCGCATAAACGACGCTCTCCCACACATACATCACGTTGTAAAAAGGCACAACTGCCTTTCACGTCATTAGTAAAAAAAAAAATGAATACCCACGTCTATTGCGCGAGCTCAGAATAAATATCGATTGCGGGATAAAAATCAAAGCTGGATTCAATGAGCGTAAAAAGTTGACACTCGAAGCTCTCTGAATAGCATATATACGGCGGATCCGTGGGTCGAAGGTGAACTGAAAATAAAAAGAGCGTAAGAGGTGAAAAAGCTGCGGCTGCATTAACGGAAATAAGAATCAAATTAGCCGATATGGGTCATCGGCAATCCACTTAAATTACAAATGTCTCGGGACAATTGATCATAGGCTCGTGGGGTGGCGTATGCGTCGTCTATAGCCGCACACTCGAGATCTCCCCTTGCGCTGCACGCATTCACTCGCACATATACACAGGTGTTAGGCTTTCGTGTATATAACTCTGGCTTTGGTGTATATAAGGTATAACGAATGAGCTGGTGCAGAGACGCGCGCGGGGTTAAATAACGCATATTCCAATTCTCAAACTGGCGGTGTAGGTATGGAGCTGGAGCGCGGTCGTTGCGCCTGCCGGGCTATATATGCGCGGCATTACGTCTGCCTATCTTCTGCCGCCCGCCTTAAACGTGTCGTTCCTATAGCCATCGCCTGCATACATACATTTCGTTTGCATAGGAATAGAATTCGCCCGGTTTCGCTCTGGCCTTGCCGTTGCCGCTGCTGCTGCTGCTTGCGTTATAAAGTAACGTTGCGCTCGCCTCGTGCGCACGCGCGCGACACTCCCGCGATCGGTCCCTCCTTTCACCCCTACATTCCTCGCCATCCCCTTTCTCTCTATTTCTCTGTCTCTGCTTCTGTTGATGCTGTTGATGTTGCTGCCGTTGTGCGACTATGCGGGATATTCCACGTCTACGCGCAAGTCTCACAGCGAGTCCAATTTATTTGAAGCCAATTGCGCTTTTTATATACTGTTTATTAGCTTGCGTATAGCCTTTGTTGTTATCGTTCTATCGTATTTCTGGGTATGGCTTTTTTGAGCTTTACGCCTATGAATCCGGTGCTTCTGAGAAGTCGACCTGTATAGTGTAGCCCGTGACTATTCAGACCGCAATGATGTAGATGCATAATTTTTTCAAATAGGCAGTCTGAATAATACAAGCAAGATCCAGCTCGCGAAATTATACAAGTGAGTTGTTGAAAATGTGTCGCGCGCGTGGCGTGTTTTTGTCGCCGCGAACCGCAGAACCGCAGCTCGGGGCTCTAAAAATTAATATGCATGTATACTGTATAAGCAACCAATTACATTCTGGCTAGTTGACTTGACGTGGAATATTCCATGCGCATATCATAGACAGGCTGCTGCTGCACCAGAGAGGGAGAGAGAGAGTCGACAGAGATAGTCGGGAATTGCGTTTCATTTTCACTTTTCTGCTTTCTTTATTTTACTTGCCCCGCAGCCAAGACGCGACTTTAGGCTTCTTCCTCTTCTTCTTTTGCTTCCACACTCATTCTCTCTCTTCGGCTGGCTTTCCCTTCGTTTTCTACTTTTTCCCTCTTCGTGCACATGCACATTCGCACACAGTCTCTCGCCTCTCTCGGAAGTAATTCTCTCTTTCTTTCTCACTTATATCCTTCGCTCTTTCTCTCTCCAGCCGTGGAAAAATAGGAAGCTTGAGAAAGTAAATTGGTTAGTTTGGGGGAGTACATGGATTTTTTCGAGCCGTTCGCGGGAGAGAAAAGTTAAAAAATAAAAGGGCATAGAGCAAAGGACAAAGAGATAAAGAGTAAGGTGAGGGGAGGGGGAGTAAAAGAAGAGCGAAGAAAAGGAAAAGGGAAATGTATATGTATATGTATAAGCGAGAGTGAGCTCTTTATTGCACTGGGCTTTTTCGCAAAGCCCCGAGAGAAAGCTTGTGCCGCTAGAGCAGAAGCAGAAGCAGCGCCGGGAAAAAGTACCTTGGACACTCTATCCCCCGCTGCTATGGGATGCAAGAGGAGCCCGCAGGAGAGAGTGAGAGAGGGACGCAAAGAAACGTTCGCCACTGAAAAACTGCGAGAAACGACGAGCTCCAACGACGCGGCAGTCGGGACGGAAGAAAAGGAGCGAGCAATCTAGGTATATATACGGTGTAAGGCGTTTATATAGGCATATTTATGTGTAAAGGAGAGAGGGGAGATCTATGTAAAGACGATAGGGGGGGAAAGGAGGATAGAGGGGAGAGAAGAGAGCTGAGGTGTGCTCGAGACTGAACTTTGAGCGTTTTGAATGCATCAGCGAGCGGGGTCCATAAGCTACCTGCCTTTTGTTTTCCACAAGACAATGCAAGCTTGCACAGGCGGAGGGGGGGGGGGGGGTTGGGAAAGGGCTACTTTAGTCCGTCTAGTTGGCCCTGGACTGCGCGCCTTGTATTATTCTTTGCCGGTGCACCGCTGCTGCTGCTGCTGCTGCTGCTCCGCGGGCCTCTTCAAAACTATCCCCCCCGCGATTTCGCTGCTCGGTGCGCTTACCTCCTACCGTCTGCACAGCTTCAAGAATCGACGGGAGATCTCGCGGATAAGTAAATGCTTCTTTTCCCGGTTCCCCTTCCACCTCCGCTACCCATCCAACTCTCCTCTCCTACTTCATCCCTCTTCCGGTAGCTCTCATTCCGATCTTCGATTACTTTCGAGTGCCATCGCCGCTCTACGGATTTTTATGAAATCCACTTATCTTTTCTCTTAATAGCTTTTCCCGGGGAGTGCTTTTTTTCCTCTATCCCTCTCTCTCTCTCTCTCTCTCTCTCTCTCTCTCTCTCTCGTTTTTCTCTTTTCTCGCTTTTTTTCAAAGGGATGCATTAGTTTTTATCGTGCCATTCAACGAATTTACTCGAGCGGCCCTCTCCTCTCCCGCGCTTATATATACTCGTTTCATCGGAGTTTGCCACGGCAAAAACCCGAGTTTTTCTTTTGTTCTTCGTTTTGCTTCTTTGCTTTGACGTTTGTGCGATTGCAGCGAGGGAACAAATGCAATTTCACAAGAGCCGGATCATGTAATTTATTACGGGTATACGACCGCGCCGCTGGTTTTTGAGTTCGCTGATTTTTCTCGATTATTATTAGCCAAGTTGTGTGTAGCGTAAATTAGGTCGGAGGGTGATAAAGAAAAGAGAGAAATTCTAACCGTTTCTTCCCTTTCGTACTATTGCTTTTCTGGAAACTTAAAAATGCACTTCTACGACCCGGGCGAATGTCTTGTGTGAAATTGAATTTTTATTGATATTGCGCAAAGTGAGTGCTTGTATGTCGATCGAATATTCAATATGGACTCGACGCACACGTTTCTTGCGAAATTCTTACCTGCAACTTTAGCGGGCATGGAAAATAGATCTAGGATTTATGGTTTGTAAATTTGAGCTTCAAGAATTAAAGGAAATAACAACTTTTACTTTACTCAGGCGGAATAAATGAAGGGAAAGTTTCAACTTTTTCACCTTTTAGAAACAGTGGAAACGAATGGAAAACTGAGAAAACATCTCCAAGTTGAAAATTAAAACGTGTTACAGAGAATCGTATATCGTGACTATGCTTGAGTAGAAAATAGCCACAGTAGAAAATTTTTGCTAAATATAAAATATAAGGGCATTAAAAAGTATTCGCTGGAACGAAAAAAAAAATGTAGTCGTTTAATTTCGAGAAGCGCAATAGAGAATTTAAGTATTACTTACATTAATTAAGTACATTTTTTTTCATGGTGCATAAACATATGATAGATGGAGGTATATTTTTAAACAACGCACACTTCTAACTTGACGAGCGTACGCAATTTTATTTTATAAAATACAACTTTAATTATAACAACTTGTTTACTCATTTCGTTACATTACGAGTTATTTTGATAAAAAGTTGCATAATGCGATGAATGCATTTAACGCATGCCTCAAATAATTATTAACGGCTATTGTCGGCATTCTCAGCATAAAAGTTGCCAGAAACACGAATAACGTGTTTTTCTCTCAAAGCCTTTTAATTTTAATCAGCTATAAACAATCGCTGCAGAAGAGCAAATATATTAAACTAGCGCAGTGCACAGTGTCAAATGGATACAATTGATGTTTTACGAATTCAAATGAATAGAGGGCGGCGTTAAACCCAAAGGAAATGTTTAGCTGCTCGACTCCGAGAAGGTTGCAAGGGGCTAAGAATGAGAGGAAACTGTAAAGAAAGAAAGGGATAAACGCTCGGACTACTCGAGGAGCGATATAAACAACAATTAGAGTGTAGGTAGCTCTTTGTACGGACTCGGAATCCCTGCACCGTTTGGTAAACTTTGGTCAAGCTCATTGTCCGAAATCTAAACTTGAGAGACGCGACGTTGCGCGCGATCCTTCGGAGAGCTGCACCAGCAGCTGCTGCTGTTGTTGTTGCTAGCGTTGCTCTTGATGCTGAGAAAGGGGAAGAAGCTGAGAGGAAAGAGGCAAGGGGTTTAACGGTGTAGGGAGCTTGGCTTCTCCGATCCGTCGGTTGCCTAATTGTAGGATATAGTTGGCACGTAGGTATAAGGACGGAGGCAAGAGACAGAGAGAGAGAGAGAGAAAGATAGTGAGAGAGAGAGAGAGAGAGTGCGCGCGCAGAGAGAGAGAGAGAGAGGAGCTCCAGCAGCGAGCGACGCAGTAGTCCAGGTCATCGAGAGGTCAGCGAGGGTCAGGCTGCCGACGCCAACCATGCCGCCCCTCGACGCAGAACGAGATAACGAGGGAGAGGGAGAGAGAGAGAGAGAGCAACGGAACTCGGTACCCTCGGTTAGAGGAGGTGGGGGAGAATGGCAGAGAACTTGAGTGCACGAAGTGTATAAAGAAGAGAAGAGAGAACTGGAGATTGATTGATTGTATTTGTTTTATTCGCCGCAGACGCTTAATATATCGCTGTTGTTGCTGCTGCTGGTAATTGTAGAAAATGTGTGATACCGGCGCTAGAGAGAGAGAGTGAGAAAGAGAGAAGATGTTCGAGGATGGTTCTCGACTCACGTTGAATTATGAAAAATTTCATTTTACGCGCTCTCGCTCTCGCGGCTTTCATACAGCGCGCCGAACTAAATGGATCCTGAGCGATTTTCGAAATATTAATCCACACTTTGTTTCTTTTCCGAAATTGGATTTGTCGCGGCAATTTTTTTTCATCCGGCCAAAGTGCGATCATCAAGTTGCGGCGTACAATATATATGAGTGTTGGTAAAAAAAGCTTTACACTTCTGGCCGTGAAGTTTTAATTTGATAAACACTTTGTGCTTTAAATTTATCAAATTAAAAGTTTAGCACAGAAATTGAATTGATTGGACAGAAGTTTTTTCACCAGACGCGACCAGGCCAAACGCGCCTATTGAAAAAGTTCAACGAAAGACCAATTTTCGACGAGTAATTATTTAGCTTTGGCTTTTTGTTCACAATACATTGGCGGATGCTCGATGCAGTGCGATCAATTATTGCTTTACAGTTTCAATTTCAATCATTGATATATTATAATTTCGCAGATGTTGATTTGAACGAGGGTGTAATTTGTTGTAACGCGAATGATGCATCTATATCCTAATGAACGTACCATTATTAAATACTGCACAGGACGAGGTTAAATAGAGAAAATGCCGATGAACCTTTGGGACGTGAAATGCTTGCAAGGCGGATTTATCGAGTAATGAGACTAGCTCGATCGAATATGGCTATCGACATAAATTGTGAGACTTGAATCATCGTGAAAAAAAGCTTCAGCTACGTTATCTGCGCAGAATGACGGAATTTAGAAACTCAAGTACGAAAGTAGCAATATGACATGGAGTGTCGTGGTGAAGCACTCGGCGAGTATGCAATCTCCGACCTTTTTGTTCGAGTTATCGAAGTTGTCGCAAAAGTGTAGCCAATCGAAGCAGTTGTTTGGTCAGTTAATCGTCTATCGAACAACTCTTTATTCATCTGTCACATTTTCATCTCTCGAGTATTTTTGTTTCAAAAACTTCCTTGTGCCATGAAATTTGGACGATAACTAATTAACCAATTGCTTAGCATGACTAACATGACTTCAGGTCAAAAAGGGATTGAATACAGTATCGTTGCAGTATCTCGAGCGCTGAATTTGAGCCCTATTCCCTTTAGACACAAAGGCTTGGTCCTATATACACGTGCGTAAGTAGATGCATGCTGGGAATAGCAAGACGCATCTCGCATAACTAGGACCATCGTATTCAGTGTGTATATGTGCAGCCTACAGTACGCGTACTTCGATACATTTAATAACGTCGTAACGTTATTTTACGAAATAACAATCACTTTTATCGCACTTTCACGATTTAAAAACTCATAATAAATAGGATCAATTAACGGATCGGTCGCTGCGAAGCTGTCGAAATATCTGTTGCCATAGAAAGTGCAATAAACGCTAACACTTTTAAAGATTAAATTCGCGTATATATACATATATCGACGAATAAGGGGGTGGGGGAGGGGACGAGGAATTTAGGATGCATGCGTGCGCTCGAGCTGTGCAGGAATCGAGGACTGAAAAGGGGTGGGTGAAGGGTGGAAGGGAGGAAAAAGCTAAAATGTCGCTATGCGGCCAGATAACGGTGTACGTATATCGTGGTGGCGCGCGCGTCGCTCGATGCGCTCCATCAATTACATTTCATTTTTCCATTTCACGTGTCTCCCGATAATGATCGTTAAAAGAGTAATTTCGCGGCAGTGCTTTTTTTGTTGTCCGTGTGCGCGCGCGCGCGGCTCTCGGTGTACTACGTCGGGGTATTTTGATATTTTCGACCGGCTCTTGTCGTGGGTCTACACTCGAAAATGGCATTTTTCACTGTGTTTACCTATCGTTTGCACGCTGTTTATTTCACCTCGCCTGTATGTCTCTCTCTATCTCTATCTATCTCTATCTGGTTTTTCGCGCTTTACTTTTCAAATACTTTACACGGAGTGTCAGACAACTAAATAAGCGAGTCCCTCGTTAATTTAATCCGTGGACAAATTCAATCCCACGTTACGTGCACGCATACGTATAGCGAACGATTGGGAAAAGTCAATGGACTTGCGAGTCGTGTGCGCTGCACATTGTAATTTTACTCTCATAGAGAATTCTCTTGTGCTCGTCCACGGGAAACTATTAATTGCGTTAAAACTCAAAACACTATTCTCGCGAGATATTAATTTGATTATAATAATGAACAGGCCGGTATAAAGCTTCGCGAAATAGATTATTAAATTATTATGCACTAATTTGAGAGGCGCGGGTATAATGAATTGATTATGCGCGAGGATGGTGCGCTCTAGGCTCTTCCCTCATTTATACTTTATTATAAATTCATCGATCCATTAAGCCAAAAGTTAAGACGCAGAAAAGTACGCCCGTAGCTCTGGCGATTGTAACAAAGAGATATAATATAAAGTTGTAGTTTCTAACCGGCGAGCAGTGGAAGTAATTCACCATTTCATATGCTGCGGCGGCGGTTACGGACAAAGCCTACCCCGCGAATGTATATATCCAATATATATATGCACGAATCAAATAGATACTGTAGGGTTTTAATAATTTTCTACAAATCGATAGTGGGTAACTTTATATTACGTTGAATAAATATGCGTGACCTCCTTTAGTTTTCATGGAAGGTTGGTTGCAGTGGTATTCAACTGTAATAGAACGTATTTTAAATCTTTTTTATTTCATCGAACAACTCGATTCTATATACTTGCATCAATAATGGAATTTTCTGATTTTCACCTTAATTTCCTTTATTTTATTAATCCATTAACTACCAATACCCCGAATTTTCAACAACTGTTTCAAGGCTTTTTTTTCAGCTAAAAAAAAGGTTTGAAAAAATTTGAAAAAGATCATATCCGACGTATTTTGAGCTGTTCTTTCGAATGATGATACCGATTTTTTGTTAAAATACTCCTGCAAAAAATATAGCGTGTTTTTCACGAAGAAAAGTTAAAAAATTTGGAAATTTTCAACTTTATGAATTTTTTTCATAAGGAAAATGCAATGACAATAATTCAAAATA
>UELV01175322.1:0-46296 GCA_900490015.1 Megastigmus stigmatizans | reverse complement strand
AAGAATTAAAACTTTCATTATTGTTCTGAGTGTTTGCGCCAGTGCATCTTTCTAATAAATCTTCACTAGTGAGGTCTTCATAAATTGGTTTATGTACTGCTTGAGTATCGTTGTCAAAAGCGGGGGGATGCTTAAAAGTACGCAGTTTATTCTGTGCTGCTGCTAAACGATACTTACACCAGGAGCAGCCGAGCGCGCGCGCTCAAACGCGGTAGGTGCTGCCCTCTTTTCTGCCTGTTCCCAGCCGTAGGAACTAATTGTATGAGTTTTAAAATATTTATAGATAGTATTGCTATCGAATAATGAAATAAAAATGAAATGATTTTTCCAAAAAAATCCACCGCAAACCTGCCTTAAATAATAATGATGCCCTAACACAAATGGTATAGATTATACCACTAGGTAAAAGAAAACTTGGGCAGTGCAGAACTCGTGTAAATTGATACCCGAGACGAAGGCAAGAGTGCATTAGTTACATAAAACTATGAAATTTAATTTCAACTTAAATTCATCAAAAAAAACAATGCAAAAAATGATATATCCGGATGCACTGTCAAAACCAAATTATAACCAATGTAAGAAATTTTACGGTATAAATAATAAAAATATTCGATGAATTTAACCAAACAAAACCAAAATCATAATCTAATAAATATAAGATTATCAGCCACGCCGAGCTCGGCTATACGCGGGCGCGTCTCGACGCCCGCGCACGCACTGATACGACGCTCGCACGCTTTCTTATAAACTTTGATTAATAACTCCAGTTCTACTAAAGTTAATCTCAAAATTTAAAAAGCTGCTGTTTTCTCTTGGAATAACGAACATATACAAGTAAATTTAGAGCTGATTTATTCATAATATATACCGTTAAATGCTTATTATATATGCGAATGATACTTTTTCAAGTATTTTGTTTATTGAAAACTGTGAACAAATAATAAATAAAAATACAAAAATGCATTCTCCAGAGGTCGAATATACTGCACATACGTATAGGTACTATAATACTCTTATACACTCTTTTTTCGCGCGTCAGGCGCACATATGAACATGAAAAATATATTCATATGTACCTAGAGACCGGAGACCAAAGTCCGGCGACAGAAGGCCGTATTTGGCATTTTAATTATACAGATTTAAAAACAGTATTTTTTATATGCAAATTCTTTTTCTATAATGAGAAGCAGATTTAAGGAAAATTTAGGGATTTGAAAAATTATCAATGGTGCAGATTAATATAGCTTGCATCAAAGTTTTATTAACAATGTAACATTTGTCAATTCGCAATTGAAAAGCATAGTACATGACTTAAGAAAAATGAAACGTTTAATACACAAAAACAAATAAAAATCTCAAATACAAATCAAATCAAAATAATAAATTAAAACACTTACTATTTAAATTACGTTAAGTGTAGCATTCATTTAGTAATTCTAAATGCCAATAGCCAATTACATCTTCCAATAATTTTCTCAATAAACTTAAATAGACAGCATAATCATCATAATGGACAGTGATTCTATTAGCCAAATATTCAAGGACATATAGAGTATCATTCATTAACTTTGGGCTATAGACAACTTCCTCCTCTGATCTGAATCCCCCCTTTAATGGCATTTTGTGCAGCATGAGACGCAAAGTAGGTGTCGTATTCATTAATTGCTGTACACAACATGCGATATTTATTATTTAATTGTAACAATGTGGAAGTTGTAACTATTTTACCTATACTCTACCTTACGTGTTGGTACAGAAATAGTTGACGAGTCTTCAACACAAGGTAAGCAATCACAGGTAAAACCATGTTCTTCTTTCAAATATAATATTGTCTATCTTCTTTTGGTTCATGCAAAAAGTTATCCCCATTGTAGCAAATGAACAACTAAAAACCAATATTACTTATTTTCATATATTTTAAAATTATTAAATTACATATATAAAGATAAATATGTTTTACATACTTCAGATCCTTTTTCTATGGGACACTTAGTATAAATAAATACTTTATTATTTTTTGCCATGAAATAATCAGTATTTGGATCACAACTATGATTAATAAGACTCGTGAATGCTTTAAAAGCAATTGTATATGTTTTTATTTCTCAGTTATATGAAAGCTGTAAAAAATATAAATATTACGTAGCACTATAAAATATGATAATATGATGTAAATGTATACTGGGTAATATAAAATTTTATATTATCTTTTATATTTCATTAAAAAGCTTAGATGATACCAAAATTTACCCTTGTTGCATTTTTCGGAGTTACATAAACATTGTGCTGCTACAAATAATACATCTTCATTTAAGACCATTTGTGAAGGTAATATCATCATTTCGTTCCCAAATAAATTGGAGCGTATATCTAATAAATATATATCAGTACAAATATATTCAATAATTAAATTATTGACAATAGGCTCAATTTTATTGACTTTACTTGACAAACTATAAAGACTTTTAGCTCTGTCGCTACGAAATACTGCGTCAGTGAAACCTCTTACTCGTGACCAATGAAGATAGACCTTTGTTTCATACCGCTTCAAAGAAAGCGCTCAACAAGACTGCCAAAAGCGCCAACATGAAAGCACTATATTCTGATACCTATAGGTTTATCTACTTACGTCGGGTGTTATCATCGAAGTATTAGACATTTTACAAAAAAAAATTAAACTTTTCAATAATCACTTCGTTAATAATAAATTCTGAATAGAATCCAGACGATTTTAAAGAAAATGCTAATTTTTTTTTAAATGTTAATATTTCTGTCATTTTTCCAATATGCGCCTGATGAGTTATTTCTACAAATATCATATTTGTAATGAGTAAATTAAGTAAAAGCAATTGTCTTTAGTGTATTTTTTTTTTCAATTTGCATTTTCATAATTAGTTGAAACAGTGAAATAAGATTGCCAAGTCAGGAGTCTAGCCACAGAGGATTGGACTCTGAACCTGGTTCACCGATGTGAATGTAATTATATGCATATATTTAATTTAAAGAGTTTTCTAGCTCAAAAAATTACTCAGGTGTTTTCAATGTATCTCTGATAATCTATTAAGATATTCAATTTTATATTGTAAAATTATTTCTATTGCAAAATTAATAAACAAATTCAGTAGCCTCATGTCATATATAAAGAGTTTCGTGGCCGAAATTTTTCTCGGGGGTTTTGTCTAGAAAACTCATTTAATTTACGAATCTGCAAAAGTCAAAATTAAAAAATTAAAAATAGTGGCCTATGCAATATAGCGAACGTCAAAAAAAATAATCAAAATTTGGAAATGAAAAAAATATATGTTCTGTAATATAGTATATATAGTTTCTGAGTAAAAAATCATTGAAAAATCTGGAAATCGCATTTTTGCACTATATTTTAATGTCATTGTTTATTTAATAACAATTGTCAAATGCATAATTATTGTAAAGCTCGCGTTATAGAGTTTAGATATAACATTTATAAGCATATAAAAAGTTATTTCATATTGATACTCTATCATACACCTAAGTTAGGCCTCATTTTGCAAATTGAGCCCAATAGATTGTCGGTAACTATATGCTGCACCGCGGGCTTTCCCTTATCAACATTCTTGAATAATTCTGATCGAAATTTTAATTCTTAACGTAATTTTTAGAATATCGAGCGGTTCGAAATAAAATTGTGAGCTTATATTTACCCACTAAACAGTTCTTTTGTGCTCGTCAGGTTATCAGCGGCTTCATTCAAAGTCTGCTGATAAATTACGGGCTGAGGTACAGTGCGACCATCGGATCGGCCTTTGAAGGGGCCTTGACAACTTCATCGGCCTGCTTCCTCACCTCCGCCGTCTTGCTCGCCTGCTACATCATCTCCGAAAAGTCTTACCGGCTCATCCGCGCATCTCTCTTCGTAAGTAATCCTCCTTACCATCTAAATAAGCGATATATTTTGCAGTATATCGATGATGATATGATCCTAACTTATGGAATTTTTTTTTCTTGTATAGCAGTTGCGCCCTACTGGTATTTCCTTTTCAACGCTTAAAAATATACCAAAATTACCCTTGTTCTTGATGAAAAAAAAAGAATCGTTAAAAAAGGGAAGTCGGAGCCAAGGAATGACCGTCACCAAAGCTTACGGCATTATTTCAATATTTTGACTAAATTTGACTAAATTTAACGCAAATCTCAAGTGACATAATTATTCTTTATTGAAATATGAAGAGTGCTCATATTTCATTAAAGCTCTGTTCCTTGTAATGTAATGTAATGTAAACTTTTATAATGTTGATATTCTAAAATAATATAATACATAAGATTGGGCACAAAACCGTTTACGTGAAATGCGCTCCAATATTTTTTTCCAGAAATTTTGACCTATTTTATAACATAGAGGAACTTATCAATTGTGATAATCATTTTTTATTGAAATGTGGAGGTTGCCCTTCTCCTCTTTTTGTAAGATGCATAGATACATGAAGTATCTCGCTTTATTGACAAAAAGGATGTGAGATTATGTGACAGCTAGATCATTTTAGTGCTCCGCCATGCCCTTAGTCGATATGCAATTTCTAATTATTATTAAACGAGCTATGATATATACAAGTATATACCTTTTTTTTGTGCAGGAAATGATGTTCAACGCTCTCTCCTGCTTTCTTTATCTGAGTTCGGCCACATACTTGGCATTCGCGACTAAAATGTTCCTTTGGCCTATGTACGTCATCACGCCGGGCTTTGACGTTTATCCTGCCATGACGAGCGCCTACGTGAGTTTAGCCACGGAATACATTACACACATATATATATATATATATTTTATTCAATTTAATTTGCGCCCATTATAAATGGGCGTGGATATATATGCGTACCTTTGGAGACTATTTAAAGAGCTGTTCTTATTGTAATGTGCGCGTGCATGCATATTTATCGAGTGCATGGTACTGCGAACTGAATATTGGATTATGTAGTACACAATGCGTTTTTTTTTTTGTTAGCGCTTGCGAAGCGAGCTTCTCTCACTCTTGTGAGATTGCGATTCCGGTATGCACGTCTCAGTAACGGAAAACTTTATAAAATTCCTTTCGAATGGAATGTTTGCTTGCATTGAAGTATATCTGACAAATGACTGGAAGAATGCGAGCGAAATTGATTTTTAAGGAAGGACGATGTGATTTATTGGATGCGACTAATTAGAACAATATCTATTTAGTTCTTTATATATTCGATTCTTCATATATAAATAGTTTGATTCTGATTAAATAAAGAATTGTATAAGCTTTATAAGATCTTATAGTTAATGTCATTAAACTTTTGCATTTATTTCCAGCTCATGAGTGGAATCGTTGGAGTTTTGCACGGAGCTGACGCATACTTTTCGTTCAGACAGTTTAGGGGACAAAGATAACAAATCGTTCGCACTGCCCTCAGGGACTTTCTTTGTGCTTTGAAGAAATCGCATCTGCTCCGAGTTCTCGCAAGTTGTAGTCATCGTGAATCTAGAAATAAAGCGTATATTTTGTATGTTGGCTTTACTAAGTGTTCTTTCTGCAGAAGAAAATTCATTTATGTGAGGCATTTTTAAATTATATACATGAAAGAACCTAAGTGCAATGCATTTATAGTTTTGTTTCTTGTAATATACGAATGTAGTAGACTGTCCGAAACATACGCTTCCATTCTATTCGCAACGAGAATTTGCTTGGTACGTGAGGAAGATGAGTTCTATGTATATATATACAGTTAGTAATATTTATACGAGTTTTTATCCAATACCAAATAAACCAAAGAGGATCTGTACTTAACATTTTGACTGAACAACATCTATGTAATATATATTTTTAATCGTAAATAATAGTTATATAGTGATCAAACATGTATTTATATCATCAATTGATAAATTGTTTAATTTCTAAATATATACATTATATATGTAAATGATAATTACAGAAAATTGTCTCGAATTTATGCATTTACAGTATAAACAGCTTATAAAATGTCTTAAGATTATCTTTGAATGTACATACTATTTATTAACTAATAGAGAACGTGCAATTATGTAATTAGGAAAAAACGTGGAAATGAACTCCTTAATGGTCCTTTACTCTCGGAAAGCCAAAGATTGAAAGCAAAGCGGAAATTGATCATAAACCGCCCTAGTCTAAGAGCAAGATAAACGATTTAAGTGTTTCATTGAACCTGACGATGCCTTCACTATACTTCAAAATTTTATCCATAACAATTGTTACGACTGTTTTCGTATAAAAGTCTTTTGTACGTTATATTTTATAGGTAACAGTTTTTGTAAAAAGAACAATAAAATATTTATTATAGTATATCAATTGCTCACCTGTGTTTGTTCTGTATATAGAATTGATGTCTTTGATTTATTAATTTTCTGTGAATTATAGTTGCGATTATTTATCATTAAAATTATTAATTACCTCAATCTGACACGTGAACAACATATTTTCACACAGAAATTAAAATTAATTAGTGTCTGATTTGACTTGAGAAAGACTACGCAGTGATAGCACAAAGTATTCAGTGATAAAATATAGCATTCATTACATAAAAATAACTTCATTTTGTTTGCATGTATTTAATGTTTTCTACAAACATTGGCTTATTATGGCAAAAATGCTTTAATAAATTTATTTCATTTTTTGTATATCATTGATGAGTTACATAACAATTATAATCTAAATTAATAGTAGCAGTTTAAAACTATTAAGGTAATTAACTACAAAAAGTCGAATTCAAACCACATTTTTTAGATGATTTTTTTTAAAAATGAAAACTTATTTTCGTAAAATATTGATGTAAATGAAATAAATAGTAATTACATTTCATTTTAGATTATAGCTAATTGTTTTACCTTTTTTATTTTATTCTGAAATGGTAACTTTAATAATTATTCAATCTAGAAATAAAAGGTACGTATATATACTCTGATTTAAAAAAATAATATTTATAAACTATTCAGCTTGTAAATCTTTAGACTACCAGCATTTAATACATATTCATTCCTTTGTAGTGTTTTAAAAAATGTGCTTACATACTTACTGGATATTGCCTATAAAATGTTCCTATCACTCTTAGCGCTTATACATAGGCTTTCCAACAGTCCAAAGCAAAAATATTTAAGTCATATAATAATCAAGAATATTTTTTATTCTAATTTCCTAGTATTATATATCACGAGTCTCTTCATCTTTCGGTAAAACCCATTCGTTGTATTTGTGAATTTGCATATTTCCATGTAAACATCCATTGAATCATTTCACAGTTAAACATCTTGCATGTAATCAATAGATACTTATATGTTTCGGTCAACAAACAACTTTACGCTTTTTTAAATGGCCGGATTATTACAGCATTCTAGCCTTGTACTTATAAGAACAAGCTAAAACTAGCTCCACGTATTTTAAACGTTAAATGCACTCCAGAATCCACGTGTATAATATTATCACCAAAGTAAAGGAAGTGCTTACTTATCTGATTTTTATTGGATAAAAAGGTTCAATCTTCACTTTTCTTATCATAAAGGGTCTATACTTCAGCTTTTCTGATCAGAAAGCTTCATTCTCAGCTTTTCAGATTAAAAAGGTTCTACCGAACTTTTTAAATGAAAATAGGGTTCGATCTTTACGTTTTAACTCAAAAAGATTCTACTTCAGCATTTTAAATTAAAAAAGTTTTATTTTAAATGTTTAGGTCAGAAAGGTTCAATCTCGCGAACGCGGTTTTTTTTCCTTTCGCGGCAATTAATTCTTTTTCGCAAAAATATATCAAAGATCTTTTTCTTTTCGTTTTCATCTAAATGTAATTTAGATCGATAGCAGGATTTTAATATAAAATTTCATATTTATGCAATTTCTGTGCTGAGATAGAAATTTTCGCGACCAGAAAATTTAAGTTAGGCCCTGGTGCCCACCGCGACGACGATATAATATTGTAACGAGAAAATTTTCCAAAAAAAAAAAAATATTCTACGGAATTAGTATCGGAGTCTGTGCACAGTATACGTGCGTTATACTCGATGAACTGTACATATATATAGACACCAGTTGTATCCTCAAGGGAGCAGATAGACAAAGATAGTCATGCCGCAGTGTCGAGATTATCCCATCGCTTTCCAGTCGTTCCCTCCTCTCTCTATTCTTTCTCCCTCATCTAACGCTTCGTACAGTTAACTCCTCTACTTTCCCTCCTGCATACCATTCGTCTCTCTCGATCACTCCGTTTCTCGTGTATGTACACCTATACTTGATCTACGAATTAATCTGACTGTATTTTAGGTATGTACTCATGCATCGGTTAAATAACATTTTACAGTCCTTGATAGCTTTGGAACAGCACAAAATGGCATTATATTGGGCAGAAGATGAAAAATATGAATTTTTCACTGTTTGCAGACAAACAATCTTAAATTTTGCACTCACCTGCATAGTACATAAGTATAATAGTAAATATTCACAATATAAGAGCACGTTGAATATATATATAAAAGAAAGTGCATTCAAATACCAAACTTGAGAGCTTATCCACTTTGAATCAGAAGTTTAAAATTCAAGAGTATCATAAGGCGACTCTCACCCCCTCTTTTGACCGCCCATCTGCTGCACATAGGGACACAGACACAGGATCGACTCCTCATCCTTGGGATCTGTGGTCTACACATCGTTTGGGGGCGTCGTACAAGCAGCTTCCCTATATCTTTCCATCTCACTCGCTCCTCTCCCATTCATTGCTATATACCTATATATGTACACATATACATATACAGCTACGCAAACGCGTGGCGGAGCGGTGCATGGCCGCGACGGCGACGGCGGTGGCGGCGGCGGCGGCGGCAACGGCTGCTACGGCACGTCGTTCATTCGGAGAGCTCTGTTGCCGTGAGTGTCTGCAACACCGACAGTTCGAGTCAGTATATATACTCAGTACGCCGCGGCATCTCCCGGCTGCACCATCGAGTGCGGATAGATCAGCAACTCCATTTTTCAACTTTCATTCGGATTTCGCTCATTGTCACTTATACACTTTATTGTACGCGATCGATTGCTTTTATACATATATATACACAGTTGCTTTTACCGACTCTTTGCTAGTCTTGAATTATGAGGAATCACTGATTCTACGAGTCGATCGGTAGAGTTCGTAGATCGTTTTTCTACAAGTGAATTATTGTGATATATATAAAAGGGATCGAAGACTGCAGCAATATGCATAATCTGTCGACAAAAAGTAAGTCCCTTTTGCATCTCATTCATGGTTTACTTAAGTATGTATATATATATATATATATATATATTGCAAGTACGTGGCCTTTTTTCGAAATAAGTCCGCGCGCGCGGAGCTAATTTGTTTCACGTGAGACTTTCACTTTTTTTTTAGAAAGCGATTTCAGCCTCGTTACTTTATAGGTAACTACATATATATATATAACTGCACCGAAACTCGAGCGCGAGACTTTTGGTGGAATCGAGCGAATTTAAAAAAAAAATCGTGCTTTTTCGTATTCGTTATCCTATGGCATAAATATATGTATAGGTGATGTAAGATTTACACGTTTGCAATGAGACTTTATAAAGTCAATTTACTACTAATGAATAAATTTTCATTATAAAAAAATAACAATAAATGCTCATCACGAGTGATCGCTGACGGGCGTAAGCTTCTGCCCGAACTGAAAAAAAAAACTATAAACAACAGGATACGAATAGCAGTCGGTGAAAATTAAGTTGAAAAATCAAATAAATAGACGCGGTGCAGGGATATCGAGGTGAAAAGCAAAAGTGTATAATAGGTAGATGGCACAGCCGGTCCGTGTTTATTTTTTCTCGGATTTTCAAGCGAACCGGTCTTCCGAGTAAAGCGGAAAAGCAAAAATACGGTCGGAGAGTCTGCGGGAGAGTCTTTAGAAAAAGCGGCGGTAAAGACTCTCTCGCATCTCTGACCGCAATACCGTCGGAGAGAGATCGAAGACAACTCGTCTATACGGTAACTTATTATAGTCGGCCTTTCCTACGCACGTGTGCTCAGCTGCCGCCGTATAGAAAGAGAGCAAAAAAGAAATACAGAGAAAGAGGGAGCGGACTATTCCTTCAGAATGCGCGTGGAAAAGTACAGGCGTTCGTCTCGATGTAACACCCGATATATCGGTTGAAATTTTTCGCGCCTTCTGTCCCCGAAACTCCGAATTCGCGAGATGATGATCTTTCCCTCACCTCGAGTACTCTCCATTGACGTAATTGAGGCGAGAAGTTGTTGAGATCGGCTACGCGGATAAGGTCGTTATCGTTTTATGAACGCACTCACGATCGTCTCGGATTTGATGTCTCGGATATATGCTATTTGTCCACGGTGCTCATTATATATCCTATCGCACGTAGACGCTTGTACACGCGAGGCAACAGCGACAGCATGTATGGCCAGCAATGCATGCTTATATTGCCAATCGACCGCATTATCGCTGACATTGGAAACCGCGGTACAAATTGCCGTTATTAAAAGTGTCAATGGTTCACGCGCGCACGCAGGGTACGCGAGTACAGCGAGAGAGAGAAGACTACACGTTTACAAGTGCCACGCGATCCGCCGCTTTCAGTGAATTGAAAATTTAATTCAATCCGCGCTGCTTGATGTAGCCGTTTCTGCTCCGTTGCTGGTATTGCTGCGGCTAACGCGAAAATCAATGGGAACGTCAAATTGATGGATTTGAGAAGGAGAATGGAAATTGACGAACAAAAACGGCCTTGATCTTTTTACGTTCAGGCTCACGACTTGTTTCATTTTTTTTTTTATTTTTATTCGATAACTTTACGAGTATAACAAAGTATTTATTGTACTATTTATGGTCGAGATCGGTCGTAAAAATATATACATATATTTTTTGCTGAAATCAAATTGTATAAGATCATTTTCAAATTGCAAACGAAGTATAAGGAAAAACGATTGTACAGTTTCGTTCCACAAGATTAGAATTAAATATTATGTATCACTAATTATATGTCTGAAATACTTAAATCGTCTATATACGGTATTATTCTTATATTATACATGCAATACGAATCATTTTAAAAGTAAACGGCTTGATCATTATAGAAATGTAGAAAAATTTACCTTTCAATAAAAAATCCTTATCTAGAATGTTTACCTAGCGACTGCTAAAGATAACAATCTTTAATGTGCTTCCTTAACATATACTAAAATTTATCTTTGAGCAAATATTTAAATTAGTGTCGTATATTTAGAACAATATTATCTATATACAATAATAAAACAGACACTCTATACATTCACTTAATACTTATTCATTTTAACACTTAATAATTTTTCCAATCTCTGCAAACGTAGGTATAGGATATAAAATCGTGAACGGTTGGCACGGACTTGTACCGAGCCGCGCTAAACAGTTGCTATAGAGAGAAACTAAACAACCGAGAAAAGGATGGACAAGAGACGTAATCGCGGAAAGTCCGATGCAAATCCAATGATACTCATCAACGGGAGAGATAATACATATCCGGCGCTTTATAATCGCGCGCATCGCCGCACCGCTCCCTCGACTCTCTTACTTGCTGTGCGCGCTTTGTATTATATATATACAGTGCCACGTGTTATACGAGATGCAGAGAGAGAGAGAGAGAGAGAGAGCCTCTTCGATCGTCGCGTGCTGTTATTTAGCGCCACGTGCATTGCGCGCAAACTTATTACCGTTGACGGCGAGGTAATTATGTATATGTACAAGTGCGATTGGAAATTGGTTTTTCCACGACACAACGGCAAAACTTGTTGCCGCTCACATTTACGATGATTAATAGTTTTCACTGATGTAGAGTGGTTTGAGCTTTGTGGAACTCGCTACAAGTGCTCGAGCGAAAGATTGGATTGGAAAGAGGGCCGTACCCGTTTTTAAAACTGAAAGGAACGTTGATGGTTGATTTTGAAAATAAATGCGGTATAGAGTTGGATGACGATGATTCGAAATACTGGAGAATGCAATTTTGTTCAATTATTTTAGCGATTTCGTAACGATGAATTTTGAGCGCAAATGACTTTCTGTATTTATAGCACAAAAAAAAAACGATACTTCGAGTCACAAAGCATTGTACTAAAAATTAACTTTTGTACATAAAAGAAAAGCATTATCTAAGATTACCTAGCTGTTCAAATTTAAACACCTTGTGGAATATTAATAGAAATCAAAGCAGACTACATTCAACTGAAGCTGTTCTTTCTATATACAGCCAAAGCCCTAAAAGCAGCATTATTAAAATGGCGACACAGAACTATAAAGATTCGAGGATGTCTCATTTTTACATGTCATTAAATACAAGCACTTGCTACAACCGTTACAACAATAACTATACTTATGCGAAAGCAGATTTCAGTAAATTTCCTACGCGCAACGTTTCAGGTATCTACATTATGCAGTGACAAATATTTTCCCAGTTAAGCCATAGCACAATCTAAAATGAAATCAAATTCTAAGTAAATTATTAATATACATCTTTATCAGAATTGAGCTGTGCAAAGTGCGTCAGAGAACTCTCGTGAATCAGTTGCGCGAGAAAAATCACACGCACCTAGTATAGGTTATCGAACGAGATCTAACGATTCCCCCGTATAATCTTTGTTATCGATCTAGAAGAATTTTCGCCTGACGTCGCACGCCCCGACGTCACATCCAAAAAAATTCGCGACACCGATTGTTTTATCTGGGTCATTATGTATATAGGCACGAGTGAAAAATTCCTTGTACGCTTAGATTGGCAAATTGCTTTTATATAATTTCGATATGGGCGCTCACTCGGTACAGCGACACTCGAAAAATGTTCGGCATATATATGCATGATGCATCGAGAGTTTTCCTTGTTATTCTTGTCTTTATCGCTAACTTTATACAATTGTTAGCAGTTTAGCTCTATAATGATTTCTAAAATTCTTTCATAATTCAATATTTTCCCACAATAATTATTTTTTAACTATAATTAACTTAAATTTGAATGCAGGTCGTTCACCCCATCTTCCGATTACAATCAAAGACATAAGTGCGGTCGTAATACCAAAAAAAAAAAGATTTAATTACCGCATCGCAGGCAGTATATACCAAATTAAAAACGCAACATTTAATCATTTTAGCGAATCCAAATGCAGTTGCTCCGTAAACTTAGGAGGCAAGAGGGCTGAAGGTAAACATTCGAATAGTCCTCCTTCCGGAATCTAAAAGGAGAATCCCTTTCCGTTGGCTTACGTCATGTTTTTCCAGGCCTGCGTGCAGATCGCGACTTAACGCACGGCTTGGCATTCCTCTGTTTTCGTCTTCTTCCTACCTCCTGATTCCTGTAACGTTCGACGCGCATACTTCGTTCAACCTTTCCAATGTTCCCATATGCAATCATGGTTTTTTCCCTAAAATCCTTATATGGAAACTAATTATGCTATATATAAATTAATTAAAATAACCTGCGAAGCAAATTCTAATCTTGTAAAAACAGGACGAACGGCAGACGATAAAAGTGATCGGCGACAAGCCGACGAATTCCACCATACGCACACAGTCCAAGTTTTCACACGATGCATAAGTATAATATATAATGTATAGAGGGCAAAGCGAATCATTACGTGCGTCGAACGGGCAAAAGTAGCCGCGGAATTCCCGGTCATTGTATTACGTAAAAGAAAGCGTGACAGTAGGCGACGTATACATACACATACTCGGGAAATGATATATCATCCCGAGGTGGATCTCGTTGCACACGCGGCCAGTTAACAATTATCATCGCTGTAATGTACAGGCACATGTACATACGTATACGCGAAATGCTCGCGTAGCGTTCAATGCGTTATATATATCGTATACACGTCGGCACCGCGTATTTGCGACGGATAAAGGACGTAGCGTATTTCTGCGCGCTACAGGTTTGTATTTGGCGCTTCGCAAGCATCCGCGGGCCGCTGAAAGGATTATTATTCCGTCCGAATTATCTATAAAGTTGCTGACATTGAGCCTAAAAGATCTTCGTATTACTAATTAAAAATAGTTATACGTAATGTTAAATTTAACGTATCGTTCTATAATTGTTCACTTTCTAAGGAAATTTCCATTTAAGGTGCACACTGCGATCGAGTTCTCATCGAGTCTTTGTTAAACAGTCAGATATACACTTTTCAACCTCTTTACGCAAGAAGCAACAGAGTTTTGGACACTGTATAATAGATAGTGAGCAAAAGCCGTTTAAGACTGCACCGATCGACTTTCTAATCCCTCGCGTTTCTCCATTAATGACGAGCGATATGTATATATATATATATATATATATCACTTTTTTGTTACATCCGGCCCGCAGAACTTTTTACCCGAACAAACTCTCTTTGTGCAGCGGCCGATTACATTCTATCCATTGAAAATTTATATGCATTCCTGTAGCGATCAAATTACTCACTTAATCATAAATAATTCATAAATTATTGATGCGCGCGCGCGCAATTAATTTACATAATAATTATCATTTATGTATTTCCGGGAGCGAAAATATAACTCTTTGTATTGTATGGTTATGGTCAGTGCGCGAATGTTTCAAAGGTAACAATCCGATGACGTTGATGTTTCAGTTATGGACGAAGGCACGTGGTCGACGACCGAGATGCCATTAACGCCGGAGGAGGAGGACACGATAGTGACGATGGTCGTCGTCGTCGTTGGAGTCTTGGCTGCCATCATTTTCCTCTTCTCCATGGGCCTCTTTATAGACTGCAAGACTCGGTGAGCTTTTGCGTCATTGTATTACACGATTAATGGATCTTTGCAAAGATTTGAATTTGAAAAGAATTTTTCAAACGATGGAAGATTGTTTAAGTTTCGTATTAATTAAGCGACGTATAATTATCGGAGATATTATCGCGAAATTGATTGAAGATTCGTATCGGTGCTGATTGAATTAAATTTTGCATCACTAGCATAATATATATTTTCAAAATATTTTCGTTTTAACAAAGTTCAATTGCAATGATAACTCATGTAAAAATAACAGATAATGTATAACCAATAGCCTTTTTTCAGTGCTGCGAACAAGATACTTTGTTAATCGATAAAAGAGCGTAATTAAATACCTATTTTTTTTCAAGTCATCATATATAGCCTATGCTCACATTTCTAGAAAACAAGTCGGTAAGAAAAACTTGTTTTCTGATCCATCATCGTAGCTGGCGATGAAATTCCATAGTAAAAATCAAATTAATTCTCTCCTGTCACCTATTGATTCATATCTATAGATTCTAAACTGCGTATTATTACTAGTTTCAGACAAAACCCGAAACTCACAGAGCTATTTAGCTTCATAATAAAAATAAAATTCAAGTCACACAGCTACAACATCTTTTCATTACGGAAAACTAATTCACCATGCACTTACGCAAGCTTTTCAATAGTAAATCATTTCATCGAAAGGGAGCCTACACGAACCTTTAAGCTCACGCATAAAGAATTTGTACAACGAAAGTCCCTTTTTTTTCTGCCCAACAGAAAGAACGAGAACGAGAAAACGGGCAAGCGCAAACGGCTACGGCTAAAGATGCCACCACTGGGCCGTGCCCATCGGCACCACCACCTGCGCTCAAAGCGCGACGACTCTAAATACCTGGCCACGGACATGTGTCCGAACGGCTCGAGCGAGTACGCGAGTAACGGACGCAACAACGATCAGCCCATAGCCACGACCAGCATCGATGCCATAGTTTGACCAGCTCAGCTCCTACTTATAAATACATACACCGGCAGCAGCTTTTCGGCTGAAAAAAACTATACGTGCCGATTGGCACGTATCGCGTGCATATACATGCACCTGCACCGTATCGAGGCTCGTCTACATCGATATACGGAGAAAGCTCGTGCAGCGGCTATAATGCGAGTGTGTGACGCGAATGGGAGGAAGCGGCCGCCTCTGTGTGCAAACGTGCGGGATAACACACCCCCTCGGCTACGCCGTGACGTCACGAAAGCGAGAGACGTGAGCCGATTAATTCATCCGCGATGTGCCTCGATATCCGAGCGAACTGTGTGCAGGCTTGCAATGAACTGTGGATATGCCCGCGGATTGATGCACGTCCAAGTTTGCTGGGACGTAGCGGACCTTTCTCTTCGGATTGTCTCTGTTCTATTTTTCTCCCGGCTTTTTTTCTATAGATATTCAGGGGGTGATCGTTTAAATTTGAAATTGGAACTTTTTGCTTTAAAGATCAATTTTTAATGAATGAATTGTATAGAACTTTTGTCAGACGATCCGAAAAATTTTGATGTGCGAAAATTGTACTATGTAAAAAGCTTCATTACTTTTTATACTGTTTCGTTGAGCGAGTGAACTACTTTAGAGAATGATGCAATTAAATATCATTGTGATATAATTAGTAAATGATTTGGTTGCAGGAGAATATGAAAGTATAGAAAAGACTATACGTGTAATAGATTCGTTTAGATTTGGATGATTGTGTATTTTTCATCCAGAAGAAAAGTCACGCGTTTACTATTTTTTTTTTAAACTATTTTAACGAATTATAATTTAAAATTATAATATATAATTATATAATTATACTCCAGTATTATATGCATAAGTGAAGGTTATTGTTATTATGACAATAGAACGATTATGAAAAATGTTAATGCGGAGAGTGTGCGTGCCAAAGCTCGAAATTACAATCATTTTGAAGCATCAAAATTGTAAAAAAAACTTAAAGATTTTATAAAATTTGTACAGAAATTTAGTTCCAACTACACTTTGAAATGGACCTTGATTTACTTTTCACTCTCTACATATAAGATGAATAGTAATTCCATACGGATACGAAGGAAATTATTTGTTTGAATGTAAGAATACATTTTGCAGTTTGTACACTTAAAATTAATTTTATTCTTTTCACATTGGTGTCTACATAACTCATAAGTATGTTGTAAATAATATGATTAATATCCATTTTTATGGTTGTTAAGAACCTAAGCTGTTATCATTCCCGAAGGAAATGCTAAATGTATACATACCACAATGCTCAACTACTTAATAAGATGATTCTTTTGCTACATGAATATTGTATATTTTATACGTGTAAATAGAGTGCGAAAATATTTCTTAAAAACATAATGTGCCTTCCACTATAAAATTCAAAGATTATTCTTATATGTATATGCATATCTATCATATATTCGTATACCCTGTAATAACTGGAATCTCAAGTATTTGATGAAAGAAAATAATAACTACTGCATTTTAAAACTATTCGTTTATTTTACTATATTATTTTTATGTACAATCACTTAAAAACTGCAAATATCATGCGTTGTTAACAAATCTTAGAAAAGATCTAGAAATGGCGTTACCAGACGTTGTGACTAGCTTCAATTCGTTGTCATATAAGCCTGGTTTTTTTGTACAAATCGTTTTGTTATCCCTGATCGTTATTAAATTAAAAAAATTTCTTAACAATATGCTGGAACTTCGATGCTTAGTATAATTTATTAGCCAAGAGTCGCGAGTTCATTTTATAAAACATACTCGCACTGTATAAAAACGGCTATTTCTTATATACGCGATAATCTTCATATTTTATCAAAATGTAAAATTTCAATATTTATGAATCTTATATTTGACTTCCTAGCTATTGAATGACAAATAGTAATTCACTAACAGCAATGTACCCTGTGCATGTAGTTTAAAAAACAGTTATAAACTTCAAGATTAATATGCGTTTTGATTTTTATAACGCATTGCTTGACTTTAAAATACTATAAGATCTTTTTTTTTTATCGATTATCTTTCTCTTTCTTCTCAGCACAGCTGATGTACTTATAATATATGTAATCAAAGGAATAACTATATATATGCTCCCACGATTCATTATTAAGGGGATATTGTACTGCTTATTCTAGTGCATAGTCATCGACAATGGATAATTTTTGTTTTTTTCTACTGCATTTTCAAGTTTATTTTTTTTCAATTTTTCGACCAGAGATACAATCTGTGTGTTGTAAGAATTCTTTTTCTCTGTGCTCTAATAATCTCAGAATCCTCGAAATTGATTAATGGGAACGAAAAGTACAATGCAAAAGTCTGCAACTGATTCAATGTCCCCTTAACAAGTCTAAAATCTTCTAAAATGGTATAAAAATTTCAGTATAAAATGTTTACATTATCTATAGTTACATTATCTATAGTTGGTTCTTTCAATTAACAACTTTAAAAAAATTCGGCAGTGTTCGCAGCAGGAAAGGTATTATAGTTATCGAAACAAGAGTCTTGTTAATTATTTTAAAAGACGATTACTATTACGATTTAATCGCATACGACCGTGTGAAAAATTCATCGACCAACAAAAACTCATGATGAAATACAGATAAAAAAAAGTCACGTCCACTTTTCTCCTTGAAAAAAGGTACAAGTTGTCAAGGCCGGTTAATTTCCAGCTGCGCACAAGTGTCGTCAAAATCTACAAACAAAAACATCCCTACGGAATGACGAGAATCTATAATCGAAATTCGCGCGATGTCGAGGATAAGGCCAAGGCCGCTCACGTATGTATACGCAGTACATACGTGAGATACGGGTTGCATTCAGATGCGGCCTAGAACCATGGCGAGTAGTGCCATCCTCACGTAGACGCCGTTCTCGGCTTGACGGAAGTAAGCGGCCCGTGGATCGTTGTCAAATTCCGGACTGATTTCAAAGATACGGGGCATCGGATGCATCACCCGCATTTTGCTCTTGGCCCGCGTCATCAGCTGCGGCGTCACTACGAAATGTCCGCATGCCTGGAAAAAGAGAGTGCATTGTTTAGAATTTATCCAAGGAGTTGTTTACATTTCGAAAAGCGAGATAAGTCATGTTTCTTTTACGTTCACGATATCTATTTGGACAGCCGAGAATTCAAGGTATTAATGATAATATATAACTACCTATCTCAACTAAAAATTATTAGGCAAACGTTATTATAGTTTTATGATTTAAATAATACAAATGAATTTAAACAATTAAAAATCTTTTAATACTGACTGTTGCGTTTTGTATAAAATACATTCAATGTGAAAAATAACATTTTATGAAACTATAGCTTAAATACTGCAATACCTGCAGTATCTATTTTAATATTATTTATTTAATTTCGCTGAATAAATTTGGTTTCGAAATTTTATATATAACATACAGTTTCGTAAACGCAACTACTCAAAGCAAATATTATTTCCTTCAATATAAACACTTTTTTACACAAACATAAAGGTAAAAAGTTCATTTTCTACATTATCCTATAATTGTACTAAGACAGTACATGGTACCGAAACGAAGGAAAATATAAAGTGGACTTACTTTGTCATATTCTTCTTGAGTAGCAAAACGCTCTCGCTGAATTCTAGTCATATATAGAATATCTGTTTCCGCCAAAACATCTTCGAGCCTACTATACTTCTCTTGTGGGACTCCTAATCTTGCTATAGTCTTCACAATATCGTCTGGCATTTCCAAGTTCGGTGGACTGACGTAGCGCAGCTGGACGTTCTCGTACAATGCCAATAACCTTTGAAATGCAAATATAGAATTACACTTATAAATATTTGATTCTTTCACTTCAACTTTATAATTAATTTGCATTATACGTATTCAAGTGATTGATTACTTTGTTATTTAAATAAATATAAATCTAATAGATTATTAATGTTAGTTACGTTATCAGATTTTAAATTGATTATTGATTACTTTACTATTTTTTTGCTTTTTCAACAATAGTCGTATGATCAAATTTGTTCTATTTTTAACGTGTACATAAAAAATCAGACAATATGAAAGAAACAAACCTTGCAAGAGAATGCACAGTTCTGCCATGTTTAAGATCACCGACCATCGTAATTGTGAGACCTCTTACTGTACCCATTTCTTCACGAATTGTAAAAACATCTAATAAAGCTTGCGTAGGATGTTCACCTACACCGTCACCAGCATTGATTAGCGGTTTACGACAACGAACAGCTGCCCTCTAGAAAGAATAATTTTAATTTTCTTTTAATTGTTCATATTTTAGGAAGTGCTTAATCGATTTTTGATTTTGAAATCTTAAATTATTTGTGTTTTGCTGTTCTTAAATAGTACATTTCGACACGGGGGCGGAAGAGGATTATTTCACTCACGAGAAAATTCGAGTGAGGGAAAAATCCTCTTACGCCCTAGTCTCAAACCGTATTTTTCATCACGAGAGCCGTAAAGTCGCATCAAACATGCGATTTTGAGGTTAGAGTGACGAAAAATAATTTTTTCTTTAATTAAATGTGATTGATACTTTTTAAATACATAAAAATAGTATACTTATACTTACATTAATTGCGCCTCTTTCGGAATGGCGAAGGACAACAACGTGAGCATAAGTAGCCATAGTTGCAACGGAATCTGAAATCAA
The DNA here is from genome assembly GCA_900490015.1 of Megastigmus stigmatizans. Lineage (NCBI taxonomy): Eukaryota > Metazoa > Arthropoda > Insecta > Hymenoptera > Megastigmidae > Megastigmus > Megastigmus stigmatizans. Next base: position 25,875 of record UELV01175322.1, on the reverse strand, counting down.
GTACAGACAAACATATTTCAGTATATACTCTGCGCTATTTTTAAATTTTATTCATTTGTGGTTTTTTAAACGCTTTGCTAATGAATGAAAACCATGCAAGAAAGATTGTAAATTCCCATTCAGTACAAGCAAATAATAAAGCAAAATAGTACCTTCAAGAGTTTCTCCTTTTTGTACCGATGATGTCATCGCGTCCATGTGAATAACTTTACCTCCTAAATTTTTCATAGCAGCATCAAAACTACAAGACGTTCTCGTACTAGGTTCGTAAAACATTAAAGCCATGAGTTTTCCCTAAAAGGAAAAAATAAAACAAAAATGTATTTTCAATTTCATAAACTAACATTTAAATCATAATAATATTTTATGTCACAAGGCCGTGAAATCTTACGGCCGTATGACGAACAATTTTATTTATATCATAGACGTACTCAGATTTTTTTACGGCTTTTAGTTTGTGAAACTTCATTTTACATTATACAGTTTGTAATCAACATATTCAATTGAATTTTACGTCTTTGTTATAAAAAAAGTATATATTTATTCAAACATACCCTAAGAATATGGCCCAGAGGTCTGTCCGCGAGTACACTTTTCCGTAGATCGTGAGCAAGGTCAAAGACGTCTTTTAATTGAGATTTCTTAAACATGTCCACTGAAAGAATGTGATGTCCCGTGAGACCGTGATTAAACGGAGAAATAGTTGGCGGAATTGAGGGCTGAACGATCAGATTTGGATTGCTGTCGCTCTTATGACGGGTCGCATTGGTTAATGGCAGAGGCGACGCAGCCCTCGGTAGAGGCGCAGAATCTTGAGCGAAATGAACATTCGATCTCGCTGCTGGGTGAAGTAGATGGCCAAAAGCGTCTAAAATTGAAACAATTGTTACACATACAAGTAAAACGAAAATTAATTTGTAGTATTAAAAAGTTGAATAATGAATTGTGAAGAAAAGAATTTTATTAAGTATATCAAGCTAACCCTGGTAAAAAATTAACCAGAAAACATGACATATTTTGGCCACGAGTTACAGCCAATTTATGCCAGTAAGTTCACCACAATATGGCCATATTATAACCTTAAATGTTATAAAAATAGAGGATAAGGATCTGACAACAAGTTTAAGTGATGTGTTAACAAATGTAAAGCGCGTTGGACATAAAAATATTATTTTATTTAAATTCTATGAAAACAATATTTATTATAAAAATTTGTTTTTCTAACTCGTAAGAAATGTTTATATCATAGGTTATACCATAAGTATAAATAATGTGAATATCTTACCAAAATTTTAATTTCATAAATGTGGTTTATCATTTATAATTTATTTATTATTTTTATATTATTTTATAATTTCATAGTGGTCTTCTGGTGAGAGTGACAGAGTCAGAGACAGACAAATAAACTAACCTTACTTTTGTCACGTAAAATATGTATTTTAATGATTATTATACATTTATATCATTAGTCCCAGTTGTTTATCATTATTTACTTATAATATTGTAAATAATGAGGTTCTTATTAAGTTAAACTATTTTCTTATGATCAAATCCTCAATTCAAAATTATTTTATTTAGTAACCATAATTTAATAAGAAATATGGCCACGATATGGCAATAGTCCTATTAAAATGAATTGAAATTATGGCCATATTTTTCAGCATAATGTGGCCATATATGGTGAATTTCGCCATTATATGACCACAAACCCCATTAATTTTTTACCAGGGAATGTTAATCAAATTAACCAAGATAAATTTTGCACGTTATTTCAATTGTATGGAAATACGTTAAAACGTAATCTAAGGTGACTCACCAATAGGCTCATCATCGTTCTCGTAGTATCTATCATAGGCATTCCTCTTTGGTGAGAGCATTCCTTCCAGGGCTGAATTAGGTCTACTATTGATATCGGCAGTGGGTGGATGAATGACTGCCGGTACAATTTTGATCTTTCTCTGAACTTCGCGGATGTCCTGACCAAAGCCTGGATTCACGAGTACCTGACCCTCAATGAAAGCCACTTCACCTCGCAGTACTACTCTGTGCACGGAACCACGAATTTTCATCCCCGCAAATGGTGTCCACTGGGACTTTGTGAAGAGCATTTGTTGCGGGATCACCCATTCTTCGTCAAGATCAACTTCAACGTAAGTGTTCGGCTGATCGGGAATGTTGAAAATTCGTTTTGGATTGCGATGGAATTTTTCAATTAGGTCCTGTAATATGAAATTATGTTTGTGATTTAAAAATCAATATGTAATTTAATAAGATCATTTTAACTCGAATTTAAATAAGTAATTGTTGTTTATTAAAATTTATGCATTAATATATATTTAAAGACTTTTTAATTATCCTTCAAGACTGATGTAAAATTATTCTTGCTGTAAGCACCAAGCATTTGTTGTATAAGTGTTACTACTTGTTTGATATATTATTATGAAATATAAAATTAATAATGCAATTGGATATAAGTTGATTAGTAATTCTTTTCCAATGGCCGATGATGCGTCATAAGAGGAAAAAAAATCAGAAATCTTTGTTCGCATTGATAGATAATACTATCACTAATGTGCTTTTACTTTGCGCAAAGCACGATACGCTAACCCTTTTAAAAGATTAAGAGAATACTTGCGCTGCAAGTGAGAACGAGAGGTGCTGTGCATGCACCTGACCTTCATAACGATCATTATCTCACTGGACAATTGCGCAATCGTCACACAGTCATTACTTTCGATCGCCTTTGTGTCTTACTTAGTTTTATGCGAATGCCGCGATACTGACCTCTATTTCAAGTTTGCCTTCGTTTACAGCGTTAAGCAGTAAAGGTAGAATCGTCTCCAATCCTGGGTATCCTGGCGGTGGTGGTGGAGTTTCGCGCGACTTTTCCTGCACCGAATGAGGAGCTGAAAATACATTATTCCAAATTCAAGAAATTTTTGAAAATTTTACCTTACTAATTACTAAAAATTATTTACTAAGATAGAATGTACATTAATTATGATTAAATCTTCAATCCTCTTGTTAATCAGTATCTTTTAGTAGTAAGTATAAAGTTCGAAATTGTAAAATGCAAAAACTAAGTATTAGTTTTCAAATTTTCTAAAGGATTAAAATTTCTAACGGATTAAGATTAGATAATAAATATTGGAATTCTAAGAAAAATAAATAGGAATGAATATTATAAAAAATCTTATCATCTTTAAATTTAAAAAAATATAATTCAGTTTTTCAATAGTTTTAAATATAACGTTCAGCAGTTTATTACTCATACCAATATTAAAGCATTGATTAAAAATTTTTGTTATACTGTTTAATAATTAGATATCAAAATTTTTTAATGAATTCATACACCACTATATGTATGGGAAACGAAAATCGCTTGCTACAAATGATAATTTAGGTAATATTTTTTATAAAAATATTTAAATTATTTATTTTATTTTAATAAAAGTTTGAATTACCATGATCAGTAGCAAAAACATCGATAACATCCATATTGTCCCAGAGAGCTTGTACGTCTTCCTTGGTCCCGAGCATTGGGCATACTTTGCCCCGCCCATGACCAATTCTGTCCAAATCATCCAGTGTAAGGAATAAATGATGCGGACAAACTTCACATGTCACGGGTAGACCCTGAAAATTCACAATTAAATCATAGTCACAAACGTAACTTTCTAAGCAAGAAACATCTGGAACGCATTTATTTTTTTAACAGCCCATTGTATGCCTTGGATTTACAGTATAAGTGGTATTATTTAAAAAGTAGTTTTAAGATTTTGGAAAATGAAGCACACCGATTACTGCCACAAACAGAATATAAATATAAATTTGCAAATTTAACATAAATTACAATTCCATTCATACCTTCTCCTTGGCAGCTCGAATAATTTGTATCTCCTCCTTTCTCGCGACGTGGCACACGTGAATGGACCTATTGTACAAATTCGCAAGCAGCAACACCGCAGCGGTGGTCTGACCTTCGGCGTGTACGCAGATCGGATACTTATGTGGCCAGTTTTCGAAGTGCTGCAAGTAAATTTAAACAATTGATATTATTTTCTCCTAGGATTATCGGAAATGTCCGGAAAAGCAAAAAAGATAAGAAAGACAAATTAGTCGTACGATAAAATTGCTCGATCGTAAGAAATCAATTAGAAAACCTTTTGCCATTGTTTATTTTACAAATGAATTCTACTACCGATTCATAGAAACTTAATAGTGTTCAAGCCAAAGCGAAATTCAAAGCGCGTCGTCGCATTTAGAATTTCAACGGAACTTGTAAGCCACTCGAGCGATTAGACGAAAAAACAATCTCGCGGGTGGATTATAGACACATTTATCAGCAAAAGAAAAGAAAAGAACCGTATGTAGTTGTCTGCTTCCACGAACCTTAATCCAGACGGTGAGATCGTTGAGGCGCAAAGTCGTAAATGTCTCGTTTAAGTACATCTTCAGACCAGCTGCCAATGGAGCGATTTCCGCAATTGTCGTGTAATTCTCGGAAGAGGCACCCGCGTAGAGAGCGTAATCGCAGCGAGCACCTGCTTTCGCGTGCTGCAACAAAAGGATACGCACTCTGCTTATACACATATTACACTGCCGGTTTTGCTTCCTCTTATAAAGGAAGTATTGTGATAGAGAAAAATAAAGCTTAGAGATAACATCGTAGAAATATGTTTTGAATGAATCAATTGTGACACCAATGAGTCGATATATGTTAAAAAATGTTTGTGCGTAAGTATGTGCACAGAGAGAAGCATTTCTTTGCGGCACGTACGGTTTCTCTGCCTCTAATGCACCGGAATTTGAATGCGGTTAAATGAATATTTCTTTGACGCAAAAAAATATTAATTTAAATGCTGTGATTTTCACAAATCAATATTTCATATATCAAAATAATATAATATACAAAATTTAAAATAAATTAGAATAAAGTGGGACAATATTTATTATATTCGTTCAATGAAATTTCAATGAAAAAATTAAATTTTCAATACTTGTATAACTTTCATAGGATATCATCAGTCAGTCTATAACTTGAATAGAATGGAATGTAAAAAGTTGAACTCACCTCTTTGGCCAGTGCGAACGATTCTTGGTCAACAACCGCTGGATTGGTGTTGGGCATGGCGAGAATCATGGTTACACCGCCAGCCAGGGCTGCAGCTGTGCAGGAGGCGAAATCCTCCTTGTAGGTGGCCCCGGGATCGCGGGCGTGAACGTGCACGTCGATGAAGCCGGGCAGTCTGACGAGCCGACGCGACGTCATGCAGTCGGTGTGCGTTTTCATACGCGGTGCTTTGCCCTCGAGCTTCAGCAGAGCCTGTCGAACACGATAGAAAATTGATATTGCATCGCGGCGTTGATGGGCCAAATGTTTGGCATCGGTTGTATAAATATTTCTATTGCATGTGGCTTGTTTAATTTTCCGCATGATTTTGATTTCTTTCATCGCGTATTTTATGTTCGCGGACAATGCGTCTGAAGTTCACGCGGTTACAAATTGAGTCGTTAAATGATGATAACTTGCCCAAGACATAATAGTATTATTTTCGATATTTTATATAGGTATTTTAAATTGATCTTATACACATTACAAAAGGAATGAGCTACATTAGTTCGTATATCTTTCAAAAGATTTCATCTTCTTCCGTTCTTTTGATTTAAAAGGTGAATTTATGAGTTTCCAATAATAATATACATAATATACATAATCGTCAAAAACGATTTAGACACGATATCATTTTAAATAACATAAGATCGCCGAATATAATAATGACCAAACGATCCGGCGAGAAATGACTCACGAAATTTCGCGACAAAAAATGGCTGAATTAACGTCACCGTACGATATGCATGCAATCACAACAGTTAAAACATTAGTATAATCTTATCTCCGGCGTACGATTCAAAGTTTAAAATACATAAATTAATGGTCGGTCCTCCGAGCTATCACGCTACCTATAAAATTATACAATACATGTACTTATTTATAGGAAATACCTAATATTTTCTCAAATCATACGTCGGACTTCATAACAATTACAGACCTTCGAAACTTTGCAATAAACAAATTGCGGTTTATTCATTTTTTCATTGGTTCCACGACAACGAGTATTTTTTAAATCACCGCTTTAAATAGCCCACTTAAATAACGGTTTCATCGCTTTGTTTTTGCCTCACTACCAAATATAAGATCTGAATCATTGTACTATAGGCGGGACGCACTGCGATAGGAATCGCGCATTCTTCGTTCATCGCTTCGATTCCGCGCGCAGCAACGATATTACGCATCAGCGCTTGACTTTTATTAGAATCGATTGGAGCGAAGGATCGTCTATACTAACCTCGACGAGAAGCTTGGCGCACTTGACGTCCGTAATTAGGGGCACGGAATAATCGACGGCTAGTCTGCGGGTTCGGTAGCCGTGGGTCATGAAGTTGGAGACGCGACGGGCGCCGCCGTTTCGCATCGGTAGATTGATCACCAGGTCGAAGTGCTTATTCGAGAGGAAGTCGGCGAGGTTGCACAGCTCGCTCGGACTCGAGTCCTCGTTGTCTATGACGTCCTCGAAAGTCCACTGCACCGGCTCCACCTGTTATCAGGACATAAAACGTTTTCGTAATATCTAGTTCGGATGGGTGTGCGTCAACTCAGTTTTATTATACTATTGAGGTAATTTAATATAATGACACTCCATATTTGGGTGATAAATTCATCGGGAAGATAGGTGAAATTCGATGAAAAGTTTAAGCCAGATGTAGCGTCTCTATTATTATTATTAAAAGCCTATATTACTGTGCGATATGGTAAAAGCAAACCTAAAACAGTAATTGGTAGATGCCATGGACTGTCAAAAGTGTGGAATAAAATTATTCATTAAACTCTCTCTCCTCTTTTATCAGTTGCAGTATAATCTTAATTAAAATGAAATCAGGAACTCTCGAGTATTTACTTCCTAATATAAATGAACTTGATAAAAATATAATTGCGACGCGTGGAAACTGAAAAATCACAATGGGTTTGGATTAACCGAGAAACAAGTTCAGGAAATTAATAGTTTAGTTTACTGATAGTGAACCATAAATATCTGAGCGGATGTGCACTCGCTCAATTTTAATTATATTATATTATTATCAATAAATTATTAATGATTTTATATCCTGATTATGTATTCCTAAAAGCAATTCCTTCTGACACAAACGGTGAAAATTAATTTTCAATATAATGTTTGTAAAAAGCGTAAGATTTAAATGAGTTAATATACATTTTTACTATCTCCAGACAATGTGATACCGTCACAACACCGGTTTCTGATCAAAATCCAATTCATAATCATCTTTTTTCTAAAATCACTGTATTTAGTTTACAACAGTAAAAAATTCTTTTTTTAACATGCTGTACGAAAATATAAATGATTTTAGGAAAATATACTGTTATCGAAATAAAGTTAATCAGGAATTGGATATTGTCATCTACTTAACTAATCAGAAATTTGGTCGTTGACGGTACACAAATGGTTTCCTTTTGATTTAAAAACTATCAAGATTTCAACCCGTCGTTATAATAATATTATAATTAATTATGTTAATTAAGTTGCTATAATCTAAAAGAATAAATTGTAATTGATCATACATTTTCTTAGTTATTTAACTATTGAAACATATTTTTTTGTCCAATTTCAAAGAATATATAACTTAACAATCGGTACAGTGTATTTGATTTAACGCGACTTTTTTATTATTTTATATATAATGAGCATTCTTCAAGTAACGATCACATTCTATTGCAATAGCTATTCTCTATCAAGCGATTGAAAATCATCGGGGGGATCCCTATCGGATCTAGAAAAAGAATACGCAATTGAAAGAAAGAAAACGATAAAAGAAAATGTGCACCTCAAAGAAGTGAAACGTGCGAACTAGTTGAACCATACATTTCATAGCTTCTTTTGTAATCGTCGGCTCGGGATTAACCAGATTTTTAATGCGCTAACGAGTGGCCGATAAGATAGCGAATCGATTTTTTTCCCCAAACTCTAACGAATGTCCTAGTGCTAGCGAGTGACGTTGAACTTCGACTATGAAGAATCGACGTCGATTGCCAGTTAAGCTAGATTAAGCACATATACAGTCTGCCAACCTGCCTTCCAGAACGTTTTTTGACCATTGGCATTTTAATCGACACAGTAGAATTGAATTGAATTGTACTATATTATTATAATTGGACGTGAAATATGTGCACAATTTGACAAATTGCAATTTCTGGTTACGAAAAAATCTACGTTCTTAATAGAGTAAAGATTCCAAAGATATATAGGTCAGGAGGTTTATTCTAAACCAGCCCAATGAACACGATGTTCAGATAAATGAAGATAAACAAAGAAAGGAGAAATTATGAATAAGAGCCCAAATCTATAAGAGCACTTATAATTTTGGGTATAGTTATAAAAAGCATAATACGATAATCACGTGTAATGTAACCCAATTTATCTACAATGATTCATTTAACAGAGTTTATCTTCAAGACGATCTATTTCAAGTATAAGCATGATTTATTTAATGAATCGCTATGTTAAAGCGATTAAATTTTCTGCAGGTACCTATCAAATATTATCAAGCATTTCCATATGATTTTCTCAAAAGCAATATCTTAAATAAAAATAACGATATGAACTATAACAATTACCCGATATCTTAAAATATTGCTACAGGAGTTGAAATATTCCTCCTATAAATGTCGATGAGCCGTCGTATTTCGAAAAATCAAAATCCGAGTGCGAGAAAAAAATATCAACTATCTTTATTATAGATTCTCATATCAATTTAAAAATGAGCCGAGAACTTTTTCATATCTGTAATTTGTATAATCGAACTTAAGACTATCAGTAGATATACGCATTAAAATTGATCGAATATTTGATCATCTTCCGATTTCCTTCAGCCTTTACGTTTTATCAAAGTTGAGGAAAAAAAAGCTATATAACCACCCACGAACTTTCCTGCCCTCTCCCTCCCATCTCCGAAATATCGAAGAGCTTTCCTCGAGCTTTTCCACCTATACAGACACACACTCACACGCGTGTGCGCGCCTCACCTCTTCTCTCTTCTTCTTCTTTTTTTTTTATCATCATCGAGCTCTGCCAGCCAATCGTCATTCGAGACTTTGTGCAAGGCTCGATCGCGCAGCTGATACAGCCGATTAATCGTCGGCGCGGCTTTTATCAGCTCGACATTCGAAGCTATACTACGCGGGTACCTTGACAGCAGCACACGTCTCTCGTCCTCGCTCGGGTCGTTCGAATGAATAAGTCTCCGCGGTCAGTGTTGCAGACTACATACACAACAGGCACAGCAGAGCTCATTGTCGTGGCCATGCTCTTCAACATCTGAGCCTCGCGCGCTCGCACGCGTGCAGTGTGTGTGTATGTGTGTGTGTGTGTGTGAGTGAGTGCAACAACTGTGTGCCGTCGCGTGTGTCCTCGTATATAAATGTGACATGCCCGGGAGCATAGCGACGCTGTTGAGCGAGAAAATGGGCAACGTGGGCGCGAAGGTGGGCGCCGCCGGTAAGGGTCGACGGAGGCGAGAGGGCAGCCTCGAGAGGGATGAGAGAGCCCAGGTGGAGAAGACGAGGGAGATCATGAGTTTGCTGGGTATCGACGAGGCAGAGGAGGAGAAACTGGCTGGACTGAGGAAACTCGTCAAAGAGAAACCGAACGTCTTCATACTCAACAATCTCATCATGTCCATACAGTTGTTCTCGCATTTCGAGAAGTAAGTTGATCCCTATATAGTGTGTTGTGGTATATACTTTGATTTAAGATTGCGAGGATGTGGGGTTGATGTAGCGTCTTGTCTCGCTTGTGGGAGGAAAATGGTAATCCTGGATGGGGGGGGGAGGGGGGGGTTAGAACGTTGTTATATTTGAGAAACATAGTTATAAAATATGTTTGAACTGAAATATTACAAGGCGCTTGCAGGCACAACATGTGTATCAATCATGAAATCAAATCTTTCCGCATTGTGATTGAGTTACATTGAAATTCAGCCGCAGATCATATCAGAGGTTCAATTCTTTCGAAATCGATTATATTTATTAAATTATAAATGAAGCTTTGTATCTCAATTGAATGATTCATCCCGCGTGAACCTGTACACTTTGCTACATTTTCCTGTATAATCTTGAAACATTATAAGGAAAACCAAAGAGTAATTTAGCCTATATCGATATTCTTTTTTATCGAGAACAATTATTCGGAGTTATTGGACCCTTCACCGCTCTATTATCGGAATCTTATTGATTTTTTTTTGTTATCGAAATGTGATGAGGCCTAATCTAATCGACACTGGTGATTATAATGATTGTGACGTAACCTCTAAACGAATGCCGCGCTCTTTAGCTCTCGTGTGTCGTTATAAAAATAACGTGCAATTAATATAAAATGAGGTTGTAAATATTTTACGCGACAACTGAAAGTTGAGAAATCAATTTTATGACTGATAAGAGAAAGCCGCAAGTGTAAAGCAGCATGAAAGAATAACAATATAATTTAAACATTTCTGTTTGTCAAACAAACGATTTATCCAGAATATTCGATATTAATAAAAAAGTTAAGAAGCACTTTTATAACTTTTACAAGTCCTAATAAGCCAAAAATAGCAAAAGAAAGCTACTAATTGATAATGAAATTAGCACGATATCGCACGAGGCGAGATTAACGAAAAAAATGCATTGATGCAGGGAAATCGAGATGGCTCGAAAGAAGCTGATAAAGCGCGAGAGCGCACTGAACGAGAAATTGCTACCGGAGAAGACGGTCCTAATGCCCGACTCCCTGCGTGAACACTTCGACGGCAGGATAAGATTCACCTCGTACTGTAAGTCGGACAAGGACGAGCAGACTGTCGAACCTCTCCGACCCATCAAGATCTATCTGATCTACGAGAACGTGGTGGTGACGGAACTCGACGAGTCCCGGCACTACTCGAATCATGCCGAGCTCACCGTAGACTACACTTTTCTGCTCAAGGAGGCCGAACTCAAAGGTTCGTGCCAGAATGATTGTAGAGATCGATATAATATAACTCTTGAGTACATTCGTGTTCTCGAGTGTTTTTCTTTTTGGGCGAACTCGTTATCGGCTATATAGACCCGAATGGCATTGATCGCGCATTCTTTTTTTGATAATACGAGGGCTTGGTATTCTCTCGCTCGAATTTACGATATTATTATCATCAAATTAAAAGGAACAAAACCGGTTTCGCTATAATATGCAGCTATTTTTAATTAAAAAATTCATTCGATCTAATAAGTAAAATAATATACTAGCTAAAAATGTTTATGTATTATCTGAATCGAATTAAGTATCGATATAGACTTATAAAGAAATAAAAAATAACTCAACCAAACATCTAATAAGACATATCAACCGTTACATGTCCATTCTGAAAAGCCACGCGATCACTATTCGAACTTTCTTTAAAATGCTATTACATCACGCGGTTCACGTGACATTTTTATGATTGCTCGATTAGATAAGTTATTGTGTAAAACTCTAAAATCCTTATATACTTGGCTGATTTATCACCTCGATTGAGCGTCTTTATTAACAAATGTGATGATAATTAAAACTAAAATCAATCCGAAAAAAACGTTTTCTATTATACGTAATGAATCGAAACCGAAAGAAGGTAATACTTTAAAATCGACGAACTTTGCATCGTTCGAGACAAAACTGCTCTGTACAAAGAATCTCGTTTACAGGCTACGTGCGTCTCGAGCAATCGAGTATGACGTCACTGAAGAGAGGCTCGGACAATACCGATCTCTCATCGATCGCGGAGAATCACGACGAGATTTACAGCGAAGACGAGTCGGTGTACGGTCCAATCAACAACCATAATCACCAGAACGGAAATGTCTCGTACAAAACGGCGTCCATGCCCGATCTGCAGGACGAGGACATTTACTCCGACGAGGGGAACCCGAATTCGGCACGGAATCTCGACGACACGCTCGATGCGAATTCCCGAGCTGTGGCCCATTCCAAAGCCAAAACTCCTTCCAGGTACGATATAATAAATCAAAAGACATAGTCCGGTTATCGTCCAGTCACGATGATTCGTATGATAAAGCTAATTATATAAATTTCTTTCGTGTATACAGACCCCAGCGTCAGGCGCACTTTCGCCCCTCGAACGCCACGAGCCCCGCATACATATCAGCGAGCTCGAGTAGTTCCGGCTACACAACGACCGGCCTCGACAGCGACAGCGACTCCAGCAGCATGAGCGCCATGCGCTACCGCAACGGTGGAGCCACTGGACGGGGAGCCAGCAATAGACAGGCCATCGCCGACCTCAGCGAGATACCCAGCAAGTGTTTCAAACGCGTCACCTACATGTACAACGACCGGATCTACAATCACCGAAAGGAGCAGAAGCCACTGACGAGCCAGCAGAGGCGAATCAGGGACGCCAAGCTCGCCTATAACTACGACATAGTCTACGTGAACGGCTACAGGTTCGCCAGGCACTTTTACGACGTGTTCAGGCAGGTGCTCGCCGACAGGATGGACTTTGACGAGAATAGCATCAAGAACGCCAAGAGGAACGATGCGACCATACGTTTAGAGAAGATCGATTATCAGTCGTCGAAAAAGTAAGCTTTATAGACCTTTTCGATTATCTGTCGAATAAAATGTTTGTAATAACAATCTCGTTTCTCCCTTCTGTCGCTTCCCAGCTACATCAGCATCGAGCAGTACGAGGTGGTCCCGTGTTTCTCGAGTCCCTGGCCCAAATGGGCGCGTAAATGGCTAAGTCGTACGCGCACCGATTGGCCCAACAGCGAGGATCTGCGCCAGGTGGAGAAGTTCGGCTGTTATCTCGTGCCTGACAGTCAACCCATCCTCAACAGCGACCAGGAACACCCGCTCTGGAAACACAATTGGAGTCTCAGCTTCCCGGCTGCCGAGCGCTACCTCGAGACCTGCATGTCCGCCTCGCAGATGACCGTCTACGCGATCGCCCTCATGCTCCACAAGACCGTCATCAAGAGCGTCAGCTCCACCTTCGGCCTCGACACTGGACACATAAGGAATATACTGTTCTGGATGATCGAGAGGACTCCAGATTGGCCAGAGTCAGAGATGGGTGAGTCTTGATCATAGCTTTACTTTATTACCCCGAACCACACAGGTGCAGATCTTTTATAATGCGACCCGTCTCTGTTCGTATTAGGCAAATTCATGGTGATCCTGCTGGAATCGCTGCATACCCACGTTCAGCAGCGAACGATGAACGATTACTTCATGCACGATCGTAACCTATTCACCAAAGTACTAACGGACGATCTGCTGCACTCCCAGAAGCAGCTGAAGCGGATAATTGAGAACCCGGTGATGTTCATATTCCACGCCATGGAGAAAATCGAGTATGAAGATACGAACTATCCGCGACTGGACTACAGGGAACTACTGCGCCTGCTGACCCTCAACGAACTGATGATCATCAATCCCAAGCTCGAGATGACGACGCTGGACGAGTCGTCAGCCGAGTCGATCTATGGCAAACGACTGCCCGAGAAAACTTTCTGGACCGAGGCCAAGCAGAAGAATCAGCTCTACATGCAGACGAGGAAGCGCAACACCCAGAACACACTCATCAATCCCAAACAGATGTTCGACTCCATCATCGACATACAGGTAAGCGATTTATACCTTGGATTTTCTTTATTATACCGCAGTGCAGACATTGTCTACCTATTATACTAACGAGATCGCTTATCTTTGCAGGAAAAATGTGAGCCCTTGACGAACGTGAGGCTCGCGCATCTCCTGATGTTCTTCTCGAGGCACTTTCTCAACATGGCAAAGTCTTGCCACAAATTCTGCATTCCCCACCAGAAGCGCGTCTATCTCGAGCAAACGCGACTGCTTGCTCTTTTACTGTACTGCGACTATTCTGATTACCAATCTACGGCCAATGGAATACTGGAGGAGGTGAAGACGCTGTGCGACGCCGCTATTAGTACGACACTACCATCTGAGAGAACGATGGCGCCCGAGACCCCGAAACGAAACGTCGACCCGCCGATTTTTCAGGGGACTTTGAAGAACCGATATGGTCTTTATGGGCAGTCGACGGTTTCCGAGGATGAATATGGCGAAGCAGGTGCCAGCAGTAAAATGGCGACGACGGCGAGTGTTCACGAAGAGGATATCAGTAGCAGCGAGACCAAGACATCGCTTTACAAGAGGAATACGAACAAAATGGTATCGTCTCTCGCCAGAAAGTTTGAGAACAGTGTAACGACGAATACCGAAGTGAAGACTAGCTCCGAAACTACTACTTTTTGAGTGCTTGAATTAATGTATGAACTGTGTCCGCGTTGATCATGTGTGTGTTTCTTTTTTCTTAATAAATCTATGAACTATAATTTTACTTGTATGTTAATTTTACGTTTGGATGGCAATTCGGTATGAATTATAAGTACTTTTTCACATGTCACTTTACTAATTTAGATATGGTTTATTTTTATTTTTAGTAAAATAAGAGTATAATAAATAAGTGTGTTTGCAATGCGACCATTATTAATTATTAACGTCAGACAATCAAGGGTTAAATGTTGACATGACATAAGCTAGTACCTCTCTAAATATAATAGCTTGTATTAAGAAACTTTATTCAAGATTTTATTATAGAACTCGATGCGCTTAAAATACATATTCATAGATTCTACACTAAGTTTTCTTTACATCTATGATAGATAAGTTCTTTATGCCATTAAAAATATTTAATGTAGCATTCGATGATACTGATTTAATGAGTGATATGTGATTTATACTATATTGAAGGGGATGTTCGAGTTCTATCTGAAATATAGTTACCGATATTGCAGATTCCTAGTTCATTTAGTGAACTTTAGAGTACTGGCAGCTCGTGCTTTAAAGGGGATCTTTGGTTTTCCATTCAATACGTACCCCAATTCGAAATTTTGAGAATTTTGATTACTCAAAAATTCACTGAATAAAAGTGAATTTACAATAGTCGGTACAGTATATTTCTCCTTAATAAATAAGAAAGAGAGTGGGACAAATTTGCAGTGGGGCTTATAACTTAAAAGATTCTAATATATCTGTATCAAAAGCATCTTTTCCCAAAAGTAATGTATTTTTCAATCGTGTCTATTTAAATACTGTTATGTTATTATCTTTATAAAATATCTGTGTGAAACCTATAACTTGTACTCAGTAGTTGTTTATTATTTAGAACACTTTTTGTAGTAATGATTCAAATTTTAATATATTTTATTAGCAATGAATTTAAATAAATGTGTTATATATATATTTGTATCAACAAAAGATAAGTACTTACGTCAATTTTGTGGGATGAGTAAAAATCTGCAGTTCCCATACTGGCGTACAATTTGAAACCCATTTTGTGAAGGCTAGCGATTGATGGTAACAGCTCCGTTTTATGCTAGCAAAGTATTTTTATTAATTCCAATGTATTAATTGAGATAAAAGTAATGACACGATGAAAGATAGGTTAACATTTACCTTGTACGTTCCAATAGATAGAAGTATGCCTTTTTGGGGAATATGGAATCCAGTGCTCATCATTCCTTTCAGATATGCTTCGTATCTGTTATCACCAAAGCAAGCCACCTCTCCTGTAGACGCCATTTCTACTCCCAATGTAACGTCCGCGCCTTTTCAAAACAGAACATTATCGTTATTTATATTTTAATTCGAATTAAATATTAAATATTCTTTTTCATTTTTTTCAAAATTTTGACAGTTAAAATTTGGTTTTATTTTCCCGATCTATCCCTGATAAGTATTTAAAATTACTAACCCGTCAATCGAGAGAAGGAAAATTGTGGAACTTTTACACCAACTTTTCCGCAACCAGCAAGAACATCAACGGGCTCTACGTGTTCTCCAACGATCAATCGCGTAGCCATTGCCACAAAATCATAATCTAAAGTCTTCGATACAAACGGAAATGATCGTGACACTCTAACGTTGCACTCTATCACCTTCAATTCATTATCCTATAAGCATAAATACATAAAATCAGAATAGGATTCAATAAATCTTTTATATATATATATAGATTGTTAAAAATGATTATTTGTACCTTAGCGATAAGCTGCATGTTGAACGGTCCTGTGACTTCCAGATTGTGAGCAATCTGCCTAGTAATGATTGTAATTTTCTCAAGAGTCTCTGGATTGATATCTTGAGGTGGCGTGACGAGGGTTGCATCGCCCGAGTGTACCCCAGCGTTCTCGACGTGTTCGGATACGGCCATACAGAGAACGTTACCTTTACAGGCGACCGCGTCAACGTCGATTTCCTTGGCTTCCAGGATGAACTTCGAAATAACTACCGGATATCTTGGACTCACATTAGCTGCGCTCTTCAAGTATGTCTGTAGATCGTTGTCCGAGTGTGCAACGTTCATCGCAGCGCCACTCAACACGTATGAGGGTCGAACGAGGCAGGGATAGCCCACGATACCACAAAATTCAATAGCCGCCTAATTGAATAGAGTTTGTGATTAGTAATTGAATGTCTTTAAAAATGTATTAAATGCAATTTGAAAATGAATCAACTGAACTATAACAATATGTTTGGATACTCACTTTCAAATCTGTCAATTTGCCCCATTTTGGCTGTGAAACGCCAATTCTGTCCAACATTCTCGAGAATTTGAATCGATTTTCCGCGCCGTCGATCTGCTCGGCCGAGGTCCCCAGAATTCTCGCCTGTTGTAGATTTAGATCCACGGCTATGTTGTTAGGCAGCTGGCCACCCATCGACAAAATGATACCTTCGGGCGCCTCCTGCTCGTAAATGTCCATCACCACCTCGAATGAGATCTCCTCGAAGTATAGCCTATCGCTCATGTCGTAATCCGTGCTCACAGTCTCCGGATTATAATTGACCATTATTGTTTTCTTGCCTAAATTGCGAAGCTCGCGCAAACAGCTCACCGCACACCAGTCGAACTCCACTGAACTGCCAATTCGGTATACTCCCGAACCTACGATAAAATTATTACTATATTTATTGTCGTAATTGGACTCGTTAAACGCATAAACCTAAATATTTGACTTTTTTATTGCAACTTACGTAATTAATAATAATTAATTAAATTATAAATATTAAGTTATAAAGTATCGATTTACTTTATAACTCATGAAAGTTAAATGTGCCAGTGAACATTTAAATAAATAATAGCAAACAATTCTCACCGATAACCATGACGTATCCTTCAGGGAATCCCAAATCGTGACTGGTACCATTATACGTCAAATACAAGTAATTTGTGCTAGCAGGCCATTCTGCAGCTACAGTGTCAATCTGTTTGACGAACGGTAAGATGCTATTCTCCTTTCTCAGCTTTCGAATATCCAATTCCGGGATATTGACGGCGATCGCGATCTGCTTGTCGGAAAAGCCCAATTGTTTGGCGCCCAATAGCAACTCGGGCGATAACTTTGTCTGGTCTAGGTTCTCAAGACGATTTTGATAATTGATTATGTTGCGCATCTTCTCCAGGAACCATTGATCGATCTTAGTC
Organism: Megastigmus stigmatizans; assembly: GCA_900490015.1. Lineage (NCBI taxonomy): Eukaryota > Metazoa > Arthropoda > Insecta > Hymenoptera > Megastigmidae > Megastigmus > Megastigmus stigmatizans. The sequence continues at coordinate 8,274 of UELV01175322.1, read as the reverse complement.
AGCTCGTAGATCTTCTCTGTGGTGTAACCGGCTTTAATCGCCGCCGCAAGAACGAACATGCGCTTGTCAGTCGGCTTTTCCAATTCATCCTCGTTCACAGCTTTCAAATACGGACAGAAACCCACAACGTTCTCGTCGACCATACGCAGAGCTTTTTGGAAGGCTTCTTCGAAGGTTCGACCGATCGCCATCACCTCACCCACACTCTTCATCGAACTACCGATCTTAAAAAGCATAGATTTTATTAGACACTCACGTATAAAATGTACGTTATTGTATTTTATATATATAACCAATGTATGTTGATAGAGAATTGGTCAAATGTGATTTACAAATTCGGAGACTCACCTTTGTATTAACTCGTTGGAATTTGCTAAGATCCCATCTAGGAATTTTGACTACGCAATAATCTAAACTCGGTTCGAAGCACGCAGTAGTTTTTCCCGTTACTAAATTTTTTATATCGGGCAAAGGTACGCCGAGTGCCAGTTTTGCAGCCACATACGCTAAAGGATAGCCAGTAGCTTTGCTGGCTAGAGCCGAACTCCTCGACAATCTTGCGTTTACTTCGATGATGTAGAACTCCTCGGAAAAGGGATGCAGCGCGTACTGAATGTTGCACTCGCCAACTATCTTAAAATGTCGGATAACTTTGATAGCTGTTGTCCTGAGCATGTTGTACTCCCGATTCGACAAAGTTTGACTGGGTGCCACTACAATCGATTCACCAGTATGAATTCCAAGTGGATCCACGTTCTCCATGTTACATACGGTTATGCAGTTGTCATATGCGTCTCTCACTACCTCGTATTCGACCTGAAAGAATGGTCAAGTATTCAATGTATTCAAAGACGATTTGTTAATGATTTATTCGAGTATACTAAAGTAAAATAAAAGTAAAAATACTTTCCAAGATTTTAGTTGGGATTTTTTATTTTCTATATAGTCATAGTTAAAGCAAATTGTTTTGAAAATTTTTATAGATGCCTACCTCTTTCCAACCCTGAAGCGACTTATCAATGATAAGCTGGGACGAATGAGTGAGCGCCTGTAGGGCAAGAGTTTTCAATTCAGCCTGATTGTTAGCAAAACCAGAGCCAAGACCACCGAGAGAGAAGGCAGCTCGAGCCATCACCGGGTAGCCAAGTTTTTCCGCAGCCTCGATAGCCTCTTGGATTGAGCAGACTGCACAACTTGGAGCTACTTTCTCATCGATCTCATTCACACGCTCTGCGAAGAGCTTACGATCCTCCGTCTCGATAATCGATTCGATGGGAGTACCCAGAATCTTCACGCCGTACTTTTCAAAGATTCCTCGCTCCTGTAGCTGTACACCGCAATTTAACGCAGTTTGACCACCGAATGTTAGGAGCACACCGTCTGGTCGCTCTGATTGAATTACCTATAAGTTATGAAATAATTAATTGTTGCTTCCACACACTGATATCTTTTCTTAAAATAAATGTGATTTTCATAAGCGCTACCGAGTATAATGAATACTTAAAGAAAAAAAGAAACGGGATGAAATACAAACCTGTTCAACGTAATCTGGCAGAATGGGCAGAAAATAAACGTTGTCAGCCATACCCTTGGATGTCTGGACCGTCGCGATATTCGGATTTATAAGCACCGTCTGAATATTCTCCTCCTTCAACGCTTTGATAGCCTGCGAGCCGGAGTAATCGAATTCTCCGGCTTGTCCGATACTCAAGCCACCAGAACCTAAGATCAAGACTTTCTTTGGTCTAGCCGATAGCACAGATTCAATTGGTTCATATTCCAGTCTCTTCTGCAACCGTTCCTTGATAGTCGTGCCAGATTTCCCAGCTACAGTATCCTTGACGTTCTCGAGGAAAACGTCGAAGAGACACTCAAGATCTTGAGGCCCTGCCGTGTGTTCAGGATGAAACTGAACTGAAAAGTATGGCAGCTTTGAGTGCACAATGCCTTCGTTACTAAAATCATTGGCGTTTGTAAAAAGCACTTCCCAGCCATCGGGTAAGCTCAGGGTGTCGACTGCGAAACCGTGATTCTGCGAAGTCATGTAGCAACGTTTGGTACCGTGGTGAATCGCTGGCTGGTTGTGACCGCGATTTCCGTAGCTAAAATTTTGTTTACTTACTTAGTACACTAGCTTAACACTATCTCTACATTTATTTCATACATTATTCTAAATACACTGATAGTGATTGGTTTGAAAAAAAGAATGCGGGAAGTACTTACCTCATTTTGTAGCTTTTGCATCCGGCAGCTAGAGAAAGAAGCTGATGTCCAAGACAAATGCCAAAAATGGGCTTTTTGTTGGAGCCCTGAAGAATTTGTTTAAGATTATTGAGCGAATCCTTGCACATGCTAGGATCGCCGGGTCCATTGCTGAGAAACAGACCGTCATACTGTTCATTCTGTATTTTGTGATTCCAGGGAACAACGTCAACTCGCGCGCCTCGCGACAACAAACATCTCAGCTGATTGTACTTTAAGCCACAGTCTAGCACGCATATGCGTGGAGAACCATTAGGATTGAATGTGGTCTTGGATATCTGTAATTAGTTTTAGGATATGAAAAACAACGAAATTTATATCTTTTAAAACTCTAATCTAATCACAAAGAGTAACTTACTCGTGAAACCTTTGCGACGAGGTTCTGTGTATTGGGATCGACGATCGGTGGCAGTGAAGTTAAATTAGCAGGCAGCGAGTGGACGATTCTACCCAAAATCGTTCCCTTCTCGCGGATGATCTTGGTCAAGGCTCTGGTGTCTACCTTCTGTATACCAGGAATACCCTCTTCTTTCATCCAATCCGAAAGGGATTTCGCCTGTCGCCAGTGATTCGGCGTATCGCAGTGCTCGCTGACCACCAAGCCGGCCGCCCAGATTTTGTGGGACTCGAACCACCTGGAAATATGTAACAAAATTTTAATTGATGAAATAATCCAGACTTCTATTTGAACCGTGTGCATCTACAATAGGTAACGTTATATATGACCCGTTCAACCGTTTTGGGACAAAATGACCTTTATTCTTCATCTGTATCAAACACTGCATGTCACCAGATCTAGAAGTCGGTGTGAAAAAATTATAGCTTTTTTATTAAGATTATTTTTTAAAACTCAATGTTTTGCCCGGTGAATGCAATACTGATGTGGCATATATGTACATATCAACTCTTTAAAAGCTCATTGGCCTTTTTCAATTTCATGGATTAGAAGCTGAGATGTTGCACTAAGAAGCTTGAATTTTTTTCGATAAAATCAATATACTTTAGAATATTTGAGCACTAAAAAATTGCTAATTTTGGAAGCATATTCGAAACTTTAGATGGTTAATCTCTACTGGTCATTTACTATCGATTTATGCAAACTTCCCCTCGTCAACGCTTTTTTTTTTTAAATGACTATGTTTTTGATGTTAGTGTGTACGGATAGATACAAAGCTGCTTCTAAGACTCGAGTTAAATAATGATTTTTATTCCAAACTGATGCATAGGCTTTCCGATCCTCTAAACGTTAATACAAGAGTTATTACAGTAACTTCTATAACAGAAGAATAAATATAATAATATTATAAAATAAACGAGTATATTTATAGACCTAAAAAGTGCATTCTATAAAAAAAGTATTTTTGATCTCACAAAAATTGAAAGTTGTGGAAAACAACGATCAAAGTTCGTTAGATAAGGCTAAGACTATATCTATGCGATAATCAGCAGCACGTATAGGTGATATAAGCTGTAAATATTTTTCTCGAAAATACAAAAGTAAATGTTCTATGACGCAATCAGCATTAGATCATCCATGTAAGAACGAACGAACAAGCGGCGCCAATCACAGGTAAATAACTTATCGCTCGTGAAATATTAAACAAGAGAAAGTCTTATACGTTATCGTTACATTTTAGCGCAATGGCACATGAGCAGCGTACATACGCATTGCTTAGAACGCCACTTATTGTATCATGCAAGTATAGCGTGTCACATCTCTAATGGCTCTGACGACGGCAGATCTAAAGGTTATCGGTCAGCTCATAGATTTATTTACACAGCAAATAACCAAATGAAGGTCGCGGAAGTGACTCTCGAATTGTTTTGTATACGATTTGCGGGAGTGAGATCTAATTCAGAATTGAATCCAGTATTGAAACTGATGCCAAAATCATGTTTAATATATACCTTAGTATACTAATTCTTTTGTAATAGTTTTAAATTTTTATAGTACAATTAAGTAAAAATAAGGATAAAAATAACGAAAAGAAATATACATAAAAAAAATGTACAAATACAAAATATGTAATATATAAATTTCTAGCAAAATGTAAAATCACTTTCATATCAATTTAACTTTTCCTTATTATTATAGAAAGTATGTGAAAATTCGATATAAGATTGCGTTTTAAATAAAAATAAATTCTTGTAATTAAAACGACGTACTCTTAACACACTATATTTTACAAGTATTAATTTAATATAAAATTATTAAAGTCATTAAAATCTGCATATATTAAAAAACTGTTTATAGCAAAGTATTAAAAAAATTATTACTCGTTTTATTTTTTCAAATTATAATTTTAATAATTTTGTATTTTCAATCCATAAGTATAAGCCACAGTATATTCTCAAATTTTTAAAATCAATATGTCAAATTTGTAAAGTTATATCAGACTAACTCTTTTCCTCTGCGCTACTTTTATTTGTACATCTTAGCACTGCGATCAAATTTAATATTAGTTATACCAACAATCTTATGTAACAATTATAGCTCATTTCCAAAAAATGAAACCATGCAATTAACTGTCATTGTAAGAAATTATTTTGTAAAAAAAAAATTCAGATAACTTATGCATATTGTAAAATAATGAAATTAGTTAATTTTTGTTATGCGAATACTTCATCTTATGATTTAAGATTTAATTATATATACAGATTCCACAATGTTAATTTCAATAAATGTAAAAGAAACCGAACAAGTAGTTTTAAAGACTGTCGAAATTTTAATAAACAAAAATTATAAAAATTATAAATATTTTGGCTAATTCCAAATTTATATTTAATTAACACTATTATCATCACTTTGAAAATTTATCACTTAAAAAAAATACTCTGCACTTTGAAATTATAGATCATATCTGAAGCACAGATAGTCTGCAGAAATTAATTTTCTACAGAACGCACATTTGATTACAAAATTAAAAAACGCCGTCAATATAAGACGAACAAACAACCATGAATATGAAAAATTATTGAAAAACATCAATAATAAAGAAAAATAAAAATACCTTAGCTAAGAGCTGCAATATTATCAACATAATACCAAGTTAACATAATATAACACTGGTACCATGCTACCTGAAGCTTTGTACAGAAGCTACAAGTGTAGAAGACGAAATGAATATTTCCACGTGTAATACTTATCAGCTTTATACAGAAGCTACAAATATAGTAAGATATAAACGAATATTTCAAAGCGCAGAATTTAAGAAATTAACGTCCATAAATTATAACAAGAATCTGTTATGTGATAGTTGAAATTAGTCAAATTATTTCTATTTGCATTCAAAGAAAAAGGTCAATAATATTAAAGTAAACTTAATTTGTATTTCAAAAACAAGATTTGTTAGTTTTCTTAATCAAAGTCGCTGAGGTATATTGTTACTATTCACCATTTCATGCCTCTAACAACCATTTTACGGTGGGGGTGTAACATTAATTTTATCGATAATTGGTAATCATTTTCTTATCCACACGTGACTGACACGTTTTCTACGTTATATTTACTTTATTTAAAGGCAGTATGTTTTAGCAGAGATATGCTTTTTTATAATTAGCGTTTATCAATAATTGCTTATAGTTTGTTATAATTCTTAGTATAATATTTATAGTGTAATTTTGCCAGCTTACTTCATAATATACTTTGACACAATTTAAAACTTAAAGTATTTTCTAGCAATTTTCTATAAACAATTAAAGTTATTTTAAAACATCAATTTTTGTCAATATACGTGTATTTATTATCTCCAAAAGAAATATAGATATTTTGAATCATTTAATAATGATATCCCTTTAATTTCATGCTGAATAAGAAAGTAATGTTATCAGATAAAAAGGTAAATAAATATTCAGTAATTTTATTGACAAACTCAGCTTATATCTGACTGAACTGAATGATTGTAGTTGAAAAAATGTTTGCGTATTTGAAACGTAATTCAATGATATCAAAGAAAAACTCATTAAACTTTCTAATCATGCATCCTCTAAAAGTGTTAAAATTTTTTCTTATTCAAAAACTATAGCTATCATTACTCTGAAATGTATAATCAGTAATGATTCATCATCTATGTGCCAAGGTCAATTCGCTCTCATGCTCTTAGTGAAAAATCATTTCCCCATAAAAATCAGTAATTGAAAAGAATTATATTATTTTTGTGACTGTAGTACAAGCATAAATAAAAAAATAATAGCAAAAAAGATACACTTCTACCGTAAACACTGTAATACATGCTAGTAAATTCAATTGAACACTGTTGAATGCTTGTTATGATTGTACATACATTCAACAAAAGATTTATTTTCATCCAAAAAATCTTATATAAAATAATTTACTAATTTTTTTGTTTCATTATACAGCTGCACGAAGTGCGTGCGCGATAAATTACCTGGGTAAGTCGTGTTCATCCTTCTCACCTCCGGGCACACCATAATTGCCGATCAGCGGATACGTGAGGACCAAAATCTGTTCGCAATAGGACGGATCAGTGAGTGACTCGGCATAACCGACCATTCCAGTTTGAAAAACTGCAACATAAAAAGTAGATGAGAGATTAATGCGCACCAGTATACCGACAACAGCACGTGCTCTATGCATTATTTTTCATTAGCCGATTCGCCATTAAAACGCTTAAGCGCTTGCGATCGCACATTCGCTGCTTTAGCGTTTGCGTGAAATATCTAGATTCGAATTATTCGCGTTCGCCAACAACGTCGTTCTGCGGAGGTTGACAAGTAAATTTGCTGACTCGATCAACTTGGTAACTATCACTTTTCGCAGGATCGCGTGCGCTTGTGTTCATTTTGTTTACGAATATCAGAGATTTTGCTGTGCTAAAAAACCATTAACAAGCTTCTCCTCTTGTTTTTATATAATTTTTTTTTTCCACTCCGATAGCGCAAATTAATTTGTATTTAACGGAAAAATGCGCAACTTCGTTAGATAAATTGAATTAGCGAGAATAAGACAAGGGATACTATATATGAACAATCGGTCAAAGTACAAAATTGCAACATTATTAATGTGAGATCTCACGTTTATTTAGTAAGAAATAAATGCGACAATAGTATTTATGTTATTGTAAATAAAATAATACATTGCTAATTGAATTGCATCTTTATGATACTCAAAATTATAATTTTTCTTGTATTTGGTGATAATATAATGTTTCTATTGTTTGGCCGTATGAACATACATGTACTTTATACGCATTTTATAGTATTAATATAAGGTAACTTAAACAAGATCTATAAAAATTTACATGAATTATTTCCATCTGATCATTTTCAAAAAGGTAGGTATACATTTAAAAATAAACAACTATATGTCTGCTATTTTTAAATGTGTATATTCATCATCCACAATTGTATTAAGAAGTTCAATGCAGTTTCCCGCACAGGCCAGATTAAACTAACTCAACAGCTATATATCTTGTCGTTGATGCAAAAAATGAAACGAAAACAGAGACTGCGGAGAATGTCAGCACCTAAAAGAAAGCACGTGGATCGCATAGCCGGCGCCAATGAAAATCAACTGAGTCGACGCGCGCATGGATATGTATATATATAAATATAGATGTTATCTGCAGTCTACATAAGCGTCGTTAAGCCGGTTGCCCGCGTAAAAAGTTCTCGCTTCGCTGCATACACTATACTTATATCGAGCAGCTCTTTTTTAAAATGCTTAATCTAAATATTCACACTCGCTTTTCAAGTTCTTAGTGTGTTCGAACTGTTTATCTTTATTGTAAATAAGTACGATGTCATTGGCTGTGTTAGTAAAATATGTGAATGTAAAACTAAATTGGGATTGAACATGGGTGGTATGGTGGGGGGAGCGAGTCCAACATGGCTGACGCTAGTGTACACTTTAACATTGAGTAGATAGGAGATTTTGCGTTATCTAATCCAAAATGATAATAGAAATACAAAATATTTGTGAATATGCTGGTAGTAATCCTTCCCAAAGAAACTTTATCGAATTAGAGCGAGCTTTTCATGCGGGATTCATTG
>UELV01175321.1:0-32615 GCA_900490015.1 Megastigmus stigmatizans | reverse complement strand
TTCTGGTATCTAAAAACGGAGTTTAGAACCAATATTTGCGACCAAAGGGCCCAATCTTTCAGGATAACCGCTATTTAAGTCAAATACGCAAAAATATAGTTCGGCGACTAAATAAACTATAAAATGTCTTAAAATCACAAATGAAAATCGAAAACGCGACATTCAATTCGAGAGATTATAACAGTCAAAGGCTACTCTTATAACTTTAGAAAGAATTGAGCTATTCACATATCTAACCTCTGAAATTAAAGGTCGCATCTTGAATTTTCATTTGTAATTCAGAAACATTTTTATTTTCATTTGCTACCCAGTTATAAAGCGTGAAACAACTTAATGAATGTTTACACATTTCACTTACTCATTTAATTGTATCCATTGGTCGCAGTATTGGTTCTAGACTTGATTTTCAGGTACCAGAAACTAGTTGCAAAAGTTTCAGCAACGCTTTCCCAGAGATCGTGGGTTCCCATTGCAAGAGAGATTCATGATTAGTACCCAAGCACATCATTGCTTATTATGCAGTATTTTGTTCTTAACCACAACTAAATCTTTTCTTGTAGAATTTTTCAGATATTTTATCATTAATTATTAAACTGAACTATGTTTAATGTGCATAAGTCATTCAGATGCTAAGTTTTGAACGCTTAGGTACTGACACTAGATAAGCTAGGTCGGTTTCCACCCGGAGGCTGGGGAATGTTAAGTCGGTTCTGGATCATCCCCACCCTGCCTGCGGGTAGGCCAGAGCCGACCTAACTTATCTAATACTGACCTTTTTACGATGCTCTTTCAGTATTTATTTTCTAAATTTAAGCTTAATTATCAAATTTGCTAGTCACCAAAAGAAGTTTTTCATTTCATTTATAGTTATCTTTTAATACTTTAAAAAATGAAATTCTTCATCTAAACTGATTAGGATTCAGGACAGTAATGCTAAGTGTAAACAGTTGGGACATTTTGGAGACGAAACTCTCCATGAACTATGAAAAGAATTGTGTGGATCAGATAACGTTTACAACATTACCGAGGTGCTGTCAATAGAGTAGATCTATGTTATATATTACTGTAAGATGTTATATTCAAAAATTTTCTTATTTTTCTTATTCTTTAGAATGTTAGTTTATAGTATTTGAGTATTTGAGTATTTGAAAAACTTTTATAAAAATTTTATATTTCAAATTGATCACGTATGATAAAATAACCCGCTAGCAGGCAGTACGTTAAGCGTATATAAAAACCAAACATCGCATGTCTACGGAGACGCACACACCTACGGAAATAACACAAGAGACAGAAAAAAAAACTCGCAATCACCTTTCTCCCTAATAAATGAGCTTCGTGCCTAACTTCGCGGCGACGTCAATGAGCAAATGAGAAGCCGTCTATGGGATCCAGGATACGAGCTCCCCGAGGAACAAGAGACAGACAGAGAGAGAGACAATTTATCCCGCTGAACTTTTCGAATAGCGCTACAGCAAAGGCAGCGACATCGCGACTTTATATAAGCGCTGATTTATACCTTCTCCGGGGTTTAATACTCCTGCTGGTGCCATTTTACCCTCTTTGCCAGTGCCAGTGCTTGTACTATCCTCCCCTCTCCTTCTCGCTCTTGTAGACGTGTGTCAGCGACTCCTTTATCGCCACGTTTCCTGCGCCAGTGCGCTTCTTGCAAGTGTTTAATCGGCGTCGGTGGCAATGTAGCAGCTAGGGAGACTTTTTCTTTGGCTTTCTTTTTGCCTCTTATATATACACGCGCTTCTCATTTTTTACTTCGAGTGAGAAAGAACAAGTTGCTCGCGCTCCGCGGTCGGCCGGGAGGAAAGTCTATATAGTGTGCTCGCGAGCAATCGACCTTGGATTTTCAAGCATTTATCGGAAATCTTTCTCTTTAGAATGGGAAAAGTGATTTCGTGATGATTTTTTTTCTCTTTTTGGGTGCTCTAAGTGAATTTTAAAGTTTTTGCTACGATTTACACGATTGTCGAAGAAGCTTCGGATCTTGATTTCCAATAAGAGGACTGATTTTTGTCATGGGTTTACTCGCGAACTGTATTTTAGTTTTTGTAATTTATGCTATTGCTTATACAAATATCAGAATTATTCATTTTATTCTAGAACATACATATATAGATCAAATATTATTATAATTTAAAAAACTTACCTAAAATTACTGAAGAGCGCTTTGTTCTGATTATCTTCAATTCCTTGTAGCTACGAATACTGAAACAAAAATAATTTATTTATGAAAAAAAAATTAATACTGAATATGTTTCATAATAATTCATTAATATGAGGGCTTCATTATCAAACATAGCTATTTCAATATTATTATATTAAACTATAGAGTATATATACATTTCCCCATAGTTTATTGTTTTCTTGTAACATTGCTCTCATACATAAGTATAGGTAAATAGTTCTAGGTGAAATGCTCGTGAATTAGTGTAGCAACGACTGTGCAATTTCTACTTGACTGATTATTCCTCTTGGCTACAGAACTTAGAAATCGAAATCTACCATTTCAGGAACACGTAGACAAACAGTTTTATAATTTCTCTTCATTCAAAATGTATCGGATTTCATAGTTAAACACAAAATGTGAAATTATTTCATTTAAATTAATTAATTATTTTACAGCATAAGTTGAAAATTCTTTTATATTATTTAAGATTATATAATAAAACTTACTTTTGTATGGAATACTTACAACCCTGACAGTTCAAAGACGATTAACAAATAATTATAAGGCCAATAAAATTGTTAGATTTATGTTCTCGAGCACAAGTATTAAATTGAGAATATATTGTTTGAAAATATATATTCAACGACATGTCAATAACTATCTACAAACTAGTGTTGTATATAACGATGTCTAGGAAGCTCAATCATCATTCATGAAAAACTTGAATGTTAAAGTTGGAATACATATGAAGGCCGTGCGCTACTCGCTAAAACCGGACACCGACACCACCTCGAACGGAAGTTTGAAAAGTTACTCGAAATACAGAATCGAATCGTTACACAGAAAGATGATGTTTACCAATTCGAATCTAAGATTTCGTGGGTCGACATCTGAAGGCAAAAAATAAAAGTATCTTGAGCCACAAATTCTCATAAGCGATTGGCTTTTATACGGTGACACGTGATCAAACGTGACGTATTTAAACTATATAACTCCGCCCCCACGTTAGATACCAATATGCAGTATCCGATGTGTACCTCGCAACTAATCCAGCGCTTGTTAACCGTGGTATGTTTTAGTAATTTTGCATTCTGAATTTCTTGTACATTATCAAATACTATTTTCTGAACAATGATTAACAATATATTTCAGCATTTGATGGCATGAATCGACTAAATAAATAATTCTTTTGTAGGTGTCTATCTGTAGTAACATATAGTTTATCGAGCTTGCAAGCCAAATGAAATGAAGAAAAATAATCTGCTCGGTGAGGACATCATGCATATAGAACCAACGAAAGATATTTAAAAAGCGAGAAGCATTGAAACCCCATACATCTCTGCATTTCCATCAACTTCAAATATGTCGCTGCGCTTTCGTAAGTAAAATCGCGGCTATACAAGATGTGCAACTCATACTCGTTCTCGCGAGTAAACGCGGCAAGGAAAATGCGAAAAAAGTCGCGCTTATATGATTTACGAGCGCTTATATACACGCGCGAGAGAACACGTTCCGTTCACGACGATGTCATTCGGTCTCTCTCTCTCCCTCGCCTGGTAAAAAGAGAGTAAACGCGAAAGCGCGCATATGAAAACGATATGCAGGAGAATCGCAGCAGCAACAGCAGCTGTTGCGCGTATATGTACGCAGATTTGCATCTCGTTTTCATAATAGGCGAGTGTCATCGAGACGAGTATATACCAACGTTTCATTACCGATGGTAGGTAAATAAGAACGGATAGAAAAAAGAGTGTTGCTTGAATTTGCATCTCAGGCGAGTTCGTCTTCTTAGTTTCTATTCATGTATTGCTTCTACTCATTTTTTTTTTGTTGTCGAAGACTTTGTCTTAACGTCCATCGGCGGAGACGACTATTGTTACCGAGGCTGCGGTACTAAAAAACTTGGCGTACAGATATTGTTGCTCGATGAACGATTGTGCGCACTAGCCGTGTAGCTTTATAGTCTTTTCTTTTGTTATAATTTTATCGTCTCTCCACGCGTGGAAAGGAGCTGGAAACTTCCTGAGGAATTTTATCGGTAATACGTGCAAAAATGTAACGGCCTGTGCAACTTTTCATTATTATAAATGCTAACACGTGTTCAGTGTAAACTCTATACATAAGCATTCACAATATTAAAGAATTTCAAATTAGATTAGGAAAATGTTGAAAATTGTATTCATCAATGAAGATGTATTGGCTATTAACCAATTGTTAACAATATATGAAAATATAATCCATGCACTTTGTTTAGGTGAAAAAATATTACGTAATAATTTTTGCAGTGTGTTACACAGCATGTATTCACAAACCTAGAAGAAACTAAAAGTTAGTGTTTACGCAAGCGAGGCTATGTGGAAATTTTTTTTTTTTTTCATGTGCTCACTTGGTATACCTTCTTAACTGCCAAGTATATAGTTGAAGATAACAAATAAAAATCGTATAAAAATTAACAAAACTGCAAAAGCATCAGAGTAGGTAAGAGACTGACAGTTAGTGTAAATATATATATATAGAAAACGCAAGAAAAGCGAAGTCGGCGAAAAATAAATTTTCCAAATTCCTAAAATTTCAGCGCGCACACATTCATGCCTTTACCCTCGATTAATCCTCCTTCTCTCTTTAGCTCCGCCAAACGTATCTTTCAATCCCGCGAGCCACTCGCTCAATGTAAGCCTCGCTCGCTTTGGCACGCGTGCACAAGTGATTACGAGACTCGGTTGCGCACACACGCGCGTATACCGTATATATAATACGCGAGAAGAAAAAGTATATATAGGAGGTCCCTGAGGTGCGGTCAGATTAATGAAACCCGGGGCGGTGCACAGCAATGGTGTGTGCGTGTGTGTGTGTGTGTGTGGAAGGCCCCGCGGAAAATAGGGACAGAGCGCGATTATAATTGCCAGCAATCTTCTTTCTTTCACTTGATTCCCCTTAATCCATCGCGCACGCGCGCTTCGTCCGCGGCGCCTCGCTCGTAATACCTTTTTCTCTCTATTACTTCCTCCTGCGTGTAAGGCTTCTTCTTTCTTTTTTTTATCCGCCGCGGTAGCTTCGCTATAGAGAGATGCGATATTAATTTTGCGCTCTTTGAGCGGATTCTTTAGGGATGACGTAAACGTGTGAGCGCTGCTATGAAATACCAAAATGACAAATGTTATGCTGTTGCACAAGTATGTTATAACTGTTAAAGTTCTTTTTTAAAGATAAAAGTATAGTTCATTTGCATTCACTCTATTTCTGATTGGAGTGAACAGTCACTTCGAGTAACTATAGAACAAGTAAAAATCATAGCGAAGGGTAAAAGAGCATGAATAATGAAATAGTTATACTCGTTCACAAGCTCATTGCCTTAGGATACATTAGAATCAGCTGATCATCGTTGGGTATATACGCGCAACAACTTAAAGCTTCGATAAATCATCCGCCGAAGACGAATCCAGCGTCCTCGCACATACACGCCGCCGCGTATACAATATCGACGTAAACTATTCCAGAAACCGCAAGCCGCACGTCTGCGAAGAGAGCTGCTTTCACGCGGAGATATTAATGAATCTCTATAGGTGTACGTGCGATACAAGAAAAAACAAAAAATAAAACCCGTGAAAAACCCGTTCTTACCTTCATATGTAGTCTCCACCTATCTCGAGAGAGAGAGAGAGAGAGAGAGAGAGAGAGAAAGAGAGAGAGAGAGCGGCTTAGCATAAAAGCATACAGCCGTTACGTATCTCGCGTGTATATATGCGCGATATGTAAGTATGAAGATTCGCATCGTCGAAATTATCAATCAAGCAAAAAATCTGAGAGAGAAATTGCATTCTGCCGGTCGCGTCGCTGATTAGATACGTACACGTGGAAATGGTCGACAAATAAAATGGAGGAAGCAATGGGATAAACTTAGTTCTGAGTTTTGAGCTCCAAAGGAAAGAAAAACTCGTCTTTGGGGAAGTGTGCGCTTTTTTGTATCTGTGCAGTGAATAAAAATGTGCAGAGCACATAGTTTGTAGATTGTTCAGTTTGTACATTGTAAAAGTATACATGCTTTGGATTTTGTACAAAATGTTAATTAATTGTTTGTACAGAGAGCACAATTAGGATGCAAAATTATAATTTAATTACTTTAAGGTTACACGCGGGAATAATTTGCCACAAAGACGTGTACTTGCTCTCTCAACAACGCATAGTCTTTGTGAAGATGAAAACTACTTGCTATATATATATAATATATATATATATATTGACGTTAATAATGTGAAGACAATACCTACCGTAAATGTTTTACGTAGATAATTCAAAACAAGTAGACGATCATCTTTAAGATTTTATAATTCTCCATAATCTTTTTGCAAGGATCATTTCATTGAAAATAACAAAAGCATGCAGTCGAATCGAGAGAATCTCTCGAGAGAACCTTACAAGAAGCACTTTAGAAGCTTTAATAACAATCAATAAAAAACTAATAAAAAGTAGTCAATTATGACTCAGATATCAATAAATGCCCCTAATAAGAGACCGTAAAGGCTTACTCGCCCATTTACAAACGACAGATTGAATGATTCAACCGTTCCTCTATAACAGTCGTACACGCTGCACAGAAGACTAATCTATATACGCTCGCATAACGAGACCCAAGAAAAAGACGGCGACAAAGACTGAACGGAGAGAATCAGCTGATCGGCAGCAGAGTCTCTTTCCGGAGCGCATAAATCCGCAATTTAATCGCCTGCGGCGCGGTATCTCTCTCTTTCTCTCTCCCTCTCCCGACTCGCCACGTGTATATATATATAATGTGTATCGCTACTGAGCGCGCGCCCCCGAGCTTAATTACCACAGCGCCGATACTTATAATCTTTCCCCTCTTGCATATATACCCCATCAAGGGATTGCTATCCACTTGTATAGACGAGCTCCGCGCACCGATAAATAAAATGATAAAGATATTCATCGGTGCGCGACTATGAGTGTGTGTGTGAGTGTGTAGTTGCGCGGTCGACGTCTAATACTTTCTAAGCGAGTCGCGCCTTTTGCATAGAGCGTTTTCCTTGAGAAGATGAGTGCGAGTAGCTGCGCTCGCGAATTTGAATTGGTAATTTTGCGAATGCTTTATTGCGGCTATATGGTCCGATGCGCTTTAGAGCGCTGCTTGGACACTTTTTTCTGCTGACAATACGCTCGATGTAACAATGAAAATTTAATTTGGATGCTGCTGCTTGTCTGCAGAGAAACAATTATTGTGTATAAGATAATGTGTCCGGCTTTTTCAAACATACGCGTTTCATTTTTATTTAATTTACGAAAAGTTAGCTAAGCTATAATAGAAATATATTTTTTTGAAGTAACGATCCAATTTTATGTAAAAAGGTTAATTAGAATCGGCATCACGTCGGCAAATAGCTGTCTTATTTATTTTTGTTCAAGTTTTATTAACTTATAAAATTTATTTAACATTTACAGATAGTATTTGGATACTTATATGTGCACTTATGAAATACAATTTGTACATTTGTAATATGACTTATATCTCTATTATCTATGTGTTGCGGTCGCTTGGAATGTCGTGTACGTTAAGCACCATAGTTGCACTTTATTCACAGCACAAAATAAAAATTAGTAATGCTCTCGGAAAGTAAGTCTGAATTGAATTAAATATTGTATTTTAAAAACGATATACACTGAAAAAAACGTTCAGTAGATTTTATATAGCAGAACATTCCAGCGATTTTAACCAGTGGAGCACTAGTATAGTTACTTAAGTTTATCTTTGTTCAGATTACACCCTGTCACCTGAATATAAAAATCATATTAGATTGCAATTGACTATCATCTTTGGCATTGTTACCGCATTAAATTTGGTAGAGTTGATGGCTAAAATGTAGCCCCGGAAATGAAGAAAAGTGCCTTACCCATCCCCACAAAGCGCACCTAAACTCAATCTATACGCAAAAAAGAATACACGACACCATTCGCCGCGCGTAAGTGCAATCAGCTACGAAGAATCGTGTGCGGCTTAATACCGTGAAAACTGTTCCCACACGTGCAGGCGCCATATCACGCGATTAAGCTGCGCCCATCAATCACGCGATTGACAAGTATAGCGCCCAAAGCGTGCGTAGAACACGTCCCCTAGCACGCGGTATTTGGGCGAAGGCACACACATACACACACACACACACACACAGACGTGCGGAATACGGAAGTGGCTAAAGTTGCGCAGGGGAAAAGTTTTGTATGTAACAAGCGGCCGAGGAGAGATGCTGCGCGAGGATAAAATCCGCTCCCGCGACGAGCCTTAATTAGCTGTCAAATTAACGCGAGTTATCGTTCCGAAGGAGAGAGAAAGAGAGAGAGCAAGACGATGGACCGTTAAGTGGCTTCTTTACACTTTAGCCGCGGCCGTGTAAGTGTAACTTCTTAGGATTGCGATTTAACACTGGCTAAATGTATTTACGCGCGAAAGTGTGCGTATATGTATACATGCACGTGCAGGATTAGAGTACAGCCGTATTGAACGGAGCGAATTCACACCTTGATTCTGTTGGTTCGCGCATCCAATATATTAACGTCTTATGGATTATCGTGCTTTCTTTAATAAAAAAAATACGGGGTTATTATAGCAACGTTAAGGCAAAGTAGAACTTATATGAATCTCTAGGTGGACAAGTGCAATAATTGTTGAAAATTCAAACAATATAATACGTCTTGAAGTTGGCGAAGTTCGGGATAAGAAATGATGAACGAATTACGAAGGCTGCATCAATCTATACAAAATGACGACTGGCGCATCCACGGGGTTGTAATGTGATTATCGCGTACAAATAAAGGAATTATTGATTAACCACAGTGTGCCTCAACATTTTACCTTGCATAAAACTTACACAAAACATTGCGACCATTTTTGGAGAACAGAGAAAAACCTGAAACGTTTTCTATACACACAAGCCACCGGCATCGAGTGCAGCACAAATTCTATTTCCAACCAACACGATAAGCTTGGCACTTTCAAAACTCTGTGCCGCGAACGCGAAACTTTCACACAGGTAAGTGAACATCCATGTATATGTATACACATATAGGATGTTATATATATGCATACATCGTTGGAGAGACCCGCGATCAGAAGTGATTTATTATCGGCTCGTGCGGCCGCACGCGTCCTCGGTTGACTTTAGAGTCGCAAGAGCCGCGCGCGATTCCCGAAGGACGACAAAAAAAGGTCCTTATTGAATATCTGCACAGATTCGCATGCGGAGAAATGGTGCGCTTATACGACGCGACGTCTCGCGATAGGCTCTCTTTTTTTTTGTTGTTGTTGTTGAATCGCTTCAGCGTATTTGAGCTTTTTTACACTCGCAAGGAGGATGATTTATGTCTCGGATAAGGATTGTACAATCAGTGATATATCTTATTGAATGTCGGCTCGAGAGAATTTTAATTCGGAATATAATCGGATGGATCATCCACTTAATTTGAATCGTTTTATTTTATAACCTTTATACTTCGTATCTCTGTTGCTTGAATCGCTTTAATGCTGTGGTCATATGTTTCAATGATTATTTATACGATAATGAAATTTATCGTTATTAAAAAGTAAGAGGGTTTAAAAATATAATATAACTTTACAGTAATTAACTTATGATCCAAAACATCAGTTACTGAACTTAAAATATTCTAATGGAATTTAACGATTTTCTAAAAATACATTTACGTCATTAGAAAGTCATGTATAATAATGATCAACATTAAACAGATCTCGGCTGTCGTGCTAAAAAGTTTCACATTATGAATAACGCGGCAAGACGAGTGCGAACGTCGAGACACGAAAAACTAAGAAATCCGTTGCCGAGAATCTTTGTACGCCAATAAGTGCACTTTTGATAATCGCGCCTTTCGGAACGTGTATTTTGCGAGCAGAGATAAACAGAAATGCGTGCGGTACAAGAATCTTGCAAGCTTAGCTCTTTTTTTCGCGCAGCTTCATTCTGTTTGTAGCCGATACGCAGATATATGGTATTCTTTATCGGTCGTCACAAGCGCCGCATCTTCAAAAGAGAAAACATATATATATAGAGAGAGAAAGATAGTGGAATAGTAGTTATAATTCGGATAAAAATCGCTAACTGTACACGTTTATTATAAAATACTTCATTTATATATATGCGATATAATAATTTATAAATTGTACTTTCAATTATGATGCAATAATAACAATTCCGATATAAATACAGCATTTTATGGTTTAATTAAATTGGGTTTGCATTGAAGAAAGTATCTTTAAATATAATAGGTATAATTCAGCAAGAGATTATATATTATATCTTCGTGCTATACTCTGAAGTTTTTGCCCTTGGGGAATACAAAGATAAAATTATAATTGATAGTTTATTTAAGCTTAAACGGCTTTTATATTTTATAATATATCTTTTTTGCACACCTTACGATGGTATATACTTTTTAACACGACCTAAAATAATTAAAAATTTAAAAAGAAAGGAAAGTATAGATTCTCGATATGATATTGCAGTAAACAATTCTTTCTATCAAATTTAGAGAAAGCATTGGCTATAACAAACTACTTTTTTGAGTATAAAATTATTGGACTTCAAGCTGCACTTCAACTTTAATAGTATCCTTAACCAAGTACATGCAACCATCCATTAGTAGAAACACTCACTACATTTACCCAAGATAACTTATTTCACATGAGATACTTCAAAAAACCCTCCAACAATTGTACTACCTACAATGCAATGAAAAACTACCTCAGTAAAGAGCAGAATATCCCTCACAATACTAACACTCGAATCAACGGAAACACAATGTAAGTGTTAATTAACAACCCATTACGCGCTATGAAAAAAAAAAAAGTTAAATGGAAGGAAAAGATCTTTTCTAATTGTAATCTTCCCAGGTCGCATGTGCACATGTATACGCCTGCAGTCGCGAGAGAGAGAGAGAGAGAGAGAAAAAGACTTCGTGCCGATGCATTTCCGCGACGCTCACGGCACGCAATAGCGGTATTTATCATGCTGCTATATACACACATAAATGTATATCCCAGTGATTCCGAGCTTATTAAAGTCGAGTGTCGGAGTGTAGGCGCGTAAGGTGCGCAAGCGGGCTTTTCTGCGAGCTCGAGGCGTTTACCGATCGGCGCTATAAAGCTTTGTTTTTTTCTTCTTCTTCTTTTTCTCTATACTATACGAGAGCCGGATCGTTCGGTCTCTTTGCGTATATGATGTCGTAAAGATTCGAGATGTTCCCTCTCGGATCTTTCCCACGTATACATGAGTTTCAGACTTTTCAAACGATGGATCGCATTTTGTATGTATATCGTATGCGTATACCAAAAATATTGCTGGTATGATCGTGCGTGACTGAGTTGTGTTAATCGATAGGAAAACTTTATGGATCGATGGAAATGTTTAAATTGAATGCACCTGAATTAATCGAGTCTTGTATGGTGTTGGCAGTTCGTATGATTCCAATTCCATCACAATGCAGTATTTTACTAGCTTCATTAATCTCCTCGAATTGCAAATGCAGCATGCATATACGATATTTTCAATTATTTTATATCCTTAGAGCAGTTGCATCGAATATACTGGCACTATGCATATTCCTTAACGATACATTAGTCTTGAAATTAATTGTTATATTCTATTTTTAAACGTCAATGTTTTGCTAGGCATTTGCATCATTGCAATTACTTTGCGGCAGTTGGCAAAAAAAGTGTCATTAAAAAGGATATATATTCAGCTCGAATCTGTAGAGTTAATGATATTTAAAAACAAAATATTACACGTCGAAATTAGCATAGTGATGGGACTTTTTGCACACATTTGTCATACCTCTATAACCAGAGACATTCAATTAATGATTAATTCCAGTTTCTAACGCTATATCGCATCCTTTAGAATCTTAACTGACGATTAAATCCGTAAATGAAGGATAGTATACGCACACTTTACCATGGAAATCCAGTAAAATGATATTCGTATAGTATCTGGAAACATATGGAAGCGCGAAAGTATTTTGTTCGATATCACGATACACCACATTATACACACATTCAATCAGCATCCACGGTATTTTCAATTAAGAAATGGCGTGATTATTTTCTCAAGTGCTGTATAACGCCAACGCCAGCGTCGACATCAGACGATAATCAAATTTCTAATCATGCCCCGGCGAAAGTGGCTTTTGATGCGCTCAAAGGACTCGATGCGGCTCCGAGAGTTTCAAAGCTTCACTAGATGATGATCAGAGGCCGCCGCCGCGTCGGTGCGGTGTCTAAGACGTGAGAATATTCGGTAAAACAATACTCGCAGCCTCGAGCGTACGAAATAACGCGGCAGCGTTGCGGCTCTATATATTGCAATTCCCGTAAACTCCAATATAATACAGTACTCGAGTTGACGAAATTCACGTGATTACTTCCACGACTGTGTCTATATACAATGTTATATTTCAATTTGGACTCTCCCGTTGCGCGTACGTGCCGCGAATGCCGAGGGACTTCTCTTCCTAATATGCCCTCTCTAATTCTCCGGTGTTCGCGCTTTTAATCGTGCCAATTGCCGCTTGTCGCGCGGATTATAAGAGACACGAGAGGCGTGCTAGAAATTTATCCGGGACCGAGTGTTATATTATTTTAGCCAATTTTTTGCGCTGATTACACGGGTATATACGGGTGTAGTATAAAAAGCTTCGCTGCTAGTAAACAAAACTCTTGCCACTGAATCAATCGTTTTTTTTTTTTATATGATAACTAGTGCGCCCCTCGGTCTTAGTGTTTTGCACTAAGACCTTGTGGCTTGCCTCGATAGCATTTCAGCGCTGAAATGCTATCGGGTCTTGCATCGCCTCGCGCATTCGCTTCGCGATGCAAGACACGGCCATCAGCTCGCGCTTCGCGTTCGCCGTTGCATCGCTTCGTCAAAAAGCGGTCATTTTGAGCTAATTTAAGCGCTTTTAATAGTTTATCCACTGTTATTTTGAAAGGAACTGATCCTACGAAAAACTTTACAACAGAGAAAAGTTTTGTTTTTTTTGTAGTCTACAACTTTTACATTTAACACTTTAATGAGGAATTAATATTTTTAATGTGCAAGCCTATAAAAAGCGGTAATTTTTAGCTAATTTAAGCATTTTTAACCGTTTTTCTACTGTTATTTTGAAACGAAACGCTCCTAGTAAAAAATGTATAATAGAGAAAAGTTTTGTCTTTTTACGCTCTACAACTTTTATATTTAACACTTTTAAGAGAAATTAATATTTTCGAAGTTAAAGCCTAAAAAGAGGTCATTGTTAGCATTTCCCACCGTTTTACTACTGTTATCTTGGAAGGAATTGATTTTAAAGAAAAGTCTTCAATAGAAAAAATATTTTTGTTAGTTCTCGCACATCGTCTATTTATACTCTACGAAAAATTTTTTTTATTCAAGTTACAGTTAAAAAACAGTTTTTTGCAATTCTTAAATGGTGTGTCATTTCGAAGTCTTTCGACAAATAGGAACATTTCTATTCTACGATCGGTCGAAAATTCGTGGAGAAAATTCGGCAGATAGGAACATTTCTATTCTACGATCGATCGAAAATTCGTGGAGAAAATTCGTTCACAAAAAATTTTTTTTTTCAAGCTTTAGCTAAAAAACAGGCTTTTGCAATTCTTAAATAGTGTGTCATTTCGAAGTCTTTCGATGGATATAGCCCAAAATGGGAACGTTTCTATTCTACAATATAATGAGTTAATTCCCAAAGTTTCAGCCGGATCGGTCAAAAATTCATGGAGAAAATTCGTTCACAAAAAAATTTTTTTTTTCAAGCTAAAGCTAAGAAACACTTGTAATTCTTAAAAGGTTTGTCATTTCAAAGCCTTTCGATAGATATGCCCCAAAATAGGAGTAACTATTTTTGTGGAGAAAATTCGTTCACAAAAATAGACACTTTTTGCGATGGCGAAAATATAAGGCACTACCGTGTTGCGATCGTGCCTAAAAATTAACAAGCTCGTATCGTTGTGAAGGAATATTGTTTTTACATTTAACTAAGGCTAGTTTCTTTGTCGAAGTTAAAAGGGTAAGTCTGTGCAAAAATCTAAAATTAATAAAAATCATAATTTGATTCCTGTCGTTTTTAGCAATTTCAAGTTAACCGATAGAACTTAACATAAAATATAAGATAAAATAAGAGAAAGTAAGAAGGGATACTCATCTAAATAAGGTGCAAATTACATTCTTCTCGATTAACTCTGCATAAGTGAACATAATCGACTTCGGTATAAGGCAACTGAAATGGCTTGTGAAATATTCGGAGTATTTCTCACACTTGCTTTTCGACTGCGGCGGCTAAAAACGCGGATACACGTGAAAAGTTGATAAAGACGAGACTCGCTATATATATACATATGACTTCGAGGGTAAAAATTGAAAAATTTTCCGAATAACCAGCAAGCATGCGAATGCAGCGGTGCGGAGTGTGCACGAGAACAACGAGACTGTGTGCAGAGATGTATTACTGGACGCGAACGAAATTAAATTTTCTCTCGGCAGCAGAATTCTCGGTATAGCGCCAAAGGGGATGGAGACGCGAAAGAGACTGTATACGTCATGGGGCATATAGAGTTGAATGCTCGTGTACGGAGTAATTTAATTTTCACGCTCTAGACCAACCAACACACTACGGTTGTTAACGTAAAATTATTTCACACAAATTCAGACTAACAGATTGAATATTTCCAGAACCTATTAAGTCTAGAATATGACACAACACTAATATTGTGAATAATATACTTCACTTATTAAAAGTAAAATGAGTGCAGAAAATACAAGCGATAGTCGTTCTTTCTGTTTTGATTCATCATCGTGAAAATCTTCGATGTAGGTATATCAAATATTGAAGGTTTCGTTAAAAAAATGTTTGCATCGGAACCGAGCTCTGCGCGACAATCAAATGAATAAATACAAACAGCAGCAAACAAAGGCCACGAGAGTAAAGGAACGAAACAAAAGAGCGAATCATATAAGCTTCACCTTCCAACCAATTCAGTTCAATTACAAACGAAAATATACAAGAAATCAGTCACACATAAAGTGGCAAAAGCCTAGAATGTATGTGTCTCTGTATTCGCATCTCCTCATCTCTCGCTCTTGAAAGAGAGAGAGAGAAGTCGTGCGGCGTGTGCCCTGCTCTCTCAAGTGGCTCTCTCGCATAAGTCAGCCCGCGGGCATATATATATGATGGCAAGACGCAAAGCCTCCTGTATGCTCTCTCGCTGTCACACACACACAAACACGATGTGGAAGGCAGAGGCAGACTTCGCTCAATTTGCGTGCGCTCGTGCAGCCGCTTTTCCCCCCTCATCTTTTTTAAAACAAACGAGAAAATATTTTACGAGAGTGTGTGTATATACACGACGCTTCGTTTCTTTCTTGCCTCTTCTTCTTTTCATTCGTTCGCTTTTCCGCGTATATAACATGTTTATAAGTTGGGAATGAAGAGAGAGACACTGTTGCAGGATGACGGTTTTTTTCTCTTCCCCAATTGCGTTATGTGTCGCGCAAGCTTGAAAGCTTGATAATTTGCGGGTCTTATGGGTATAGGAAGTAGGTCTTTCGGAGTCTCGAGAGAAAAATTACGAGGGGAATTGCCGCTGTTTCGTTGCACTTGTTCGGAGACTTTATTTTATTCAATTATTTTTACGCGATTTTACCGCGACTCGCGTGCATCCTATACTGTATAACTGCGCTGAATTCTTTTCCCTCTATTTAAATGGAGCTGTCTTGAAACAGTTTTCATTTCTACGCTACTTTCTACTTACTTTAAAATACAAATAAACTACTTTTCATTCAATGCCATTCGGTTTGCTTCGCCCTCATAACTATAAAATAAATATTTGTCTATTTTACGCACTTATGCTGACTTGATACTATAGTTTAGTAAGTCACACAACATAAATTTATAAATTTAACTATATTAAAGAAATATGAATAAAAAATTTTTAAATACCACAATCGATTATTAGGGTTTCAGATCCTTAACTTTTTACGGTGACAAAAAAAAATATACGCTTTTTATTAATTATGCAATTAATCGACAGTCTACCTAATTAATAAAGTACTACTTTAATAACTTAAATAATTGTATAGCATAAAAAGAGAAAATACTAACTTATTTTCGGTTTGAAACGCTTCTTACGTTAGATAAGAAATACAATATAGAATGTATTTGTGCAAATTGATACAAAATTATTGCGGTAAAATACAAGTCTCATTCCAATTTTGTGTACGTCAGAAATGAATAGTGCAATTGTAGTAGGCAACTTTGCATTCGTCACATCGGTAAAATTG
Organism: Megastigmus stigmatizans; assembly: GCA_900490015.1. NCBI lineage: Eukaryota > Metazoa > Arthropoda > Insecta > Hymenoptera > Megastigmidae > Megastigmus > Megastigmus stigmatizans. The sequence goes on along the minus strand of UELV01175321.1, from coordinate 16,085 downwards.
GCTTAGGCTGTGAATTTTCTCACGCTGTTTAAAGTCGTTACTTGTGCTGCATTTATAATAGGAATTGAAAAATACATCTAATGATCTGCATAGTTTGATTATATATGTCACATGTCGTACATTTTAAAATATCCTTATAAAGAAATTTCACGCAAGTTTCGAAAATGTATATATTTTTATCTACCAAGACCAGATTTCTTGCAAAAGGAAATTTTATCGGACTTGTCTGTTTCGTAGACAACAACTTTACATTTTTATTTTACAAGTGTTTTATATTTAGGGAGACTATTGTTTGCCTTGACAATGTTGCTCATTGTATTGAATAATTTCCTCTAGATGTTTGCACAAACTCTTTTATAAGATTATTTTAATTGTTAGATACGGTTTGAGTAAGCTTCGCGTGTTAAGTGAAAAACTTGTCATCTTTGTATATTATTATTTGACTTGTCACCCTACATAATTAAGTCAACCGAGAATGAAATAAGCAATCCGATATTTACAAGCACTATAAATCATGGAAACTCGTCTTACGAATGACTCAAGTTATTGCTAATTTTTTTGCAGTAAAACTAGATTTTACATGTTTCTTTTTTTCTTAACTGTACGATACTTCTGTTACATGCTATGTGTCAACAATAATATTAACAGTACATTCAAAATGAAAAACGTTAACGATTTTCTGGTACTCGCGGTATATTGTTGTCCAGATTCAACAGTCATGAATGTTAATTAATCTAAAAAATGTTGTGTAATTAACCCATTTTTAAGGTGGACAGATCGAATTTTAAATAATTAACTATTAAAATAAAAATGAGCTTTGATGTACAAGAGACTTGCGCTTTTTATCCGTTATTTACCATTATTTTGCATAGCGTAGATTCCTAAAATCAAGTAGACAAATAATAAATTAAGTGTAATGTTTCAAAAGGAAATGATTAAAAGCTCACAGGGACTATAAGAAAAATTCACGCAAACTTGGCAAAATGCGAATCTTAATAAAGCTGCAGGCCGAAATAGCCATGCGTTTATATGCAAGTAAATGAAGGTGATACATAGTAAGACACGGCTTACCACACTTGATAGGTATCTACTAAATTGTATATAGATATACTATCGATGTTGTTCAGCTTACGTTGTTAAATATTCTAATAAGCTTATTGTCAATTTACAAATAAATTTTATGAATTGAAATGATCTGCTAATTCTAGGACTATAGCTTAAAATAAAAAATATGACAGACTTATGTTATTTAATATTAAAAATATATGATTTTTAAATGCTTGATTGTCTTTTGCTTTAATATACTAAAAGTACTGGAAGGAGAAAATACAATTCGAACAATCTATTATTTGCAAATCGAAACAATTTTTGTTGATAATACGTTCTTCCAAGTTCTGCAGAAATAAACGAAGTTGAATTAAAACTCACCAATTAGTGTAGAATCGCTCTTTCAGTTGTTACTTTCAGATCAAACAGATCATAATCCCATTTGTAATCAAAACCCCCCTAAAAGGAGCAAGAATGTACATACACGAGGTTATGCAATTCACGCGCGCGCGCATTCGAAAGCGAGGAGAGACCAGGACAGAAGACAAACACGATTCATAAAGTAGTAAACAGACTTAAAAACAAACGCGTGCACGAACAGCTGAAAGAGGAAAATAAAGAGTCTTTTCCTTCCCTCTCTCTCTCTCTGTCTCTCTTTTTTACACAACACACTCGAAACGCGCTACTATAACAGAGTAAGACGGGTATGTCGTATTATGTCTTCCTGTTTCCGTGTATTCGGAGTAAATTTCCACAACACCGATTCGCGTTATCGCACGTCAGCGGCGATATTCTCTCTTCTTTTACGACATATCCACGGTTGTTCAGCTTTGCTGGAGGTCCTCTCTTTTTTGCCGTTTTTTGCCGTTCCTATTTATTTCTTTTTAGGTTAGGTCTGTCGCTCCTCTCCGTCACCGAGGTTAGGTTCCACGCGACGTACCGTCGAGCGCGTACGGCGATTGGACGTTTTTTTTTGCGATATCAAGTATCGTGCGATTCCGACTGGATTTTCGGTGGGACGCGACTATTTTGACAGCTCGAGCAGTAAAAATATCCGGCGAAGAAATGCACTGTGGGAGAGAGAGAGCGAAGCGCGCTCGCCTCGCAGAGGAGACACAAACTGCGGCGACGAGTCCGGCGCGCACTTCTTGCCTGCGCTGCGCAGAGGAGCTGTGTAGGAGAGAGCGGGATTATTTGTATTCTCGCGCACTCTCTTGCACCGCCTGTGCAGCGGTTCTCGCTTTCCACTGCAGGATATGGTATGGCTATGGACTATAAAGTGACCCAACTTCTTTCAAGGGTGAAGGCTTAATTGAGTGACGGTTAATTACTGGTCAATGAACATCGTGGTATAAAAATTCTACTTTTTTTTTTTACATTTTTTAGTGTTTGAGGGAAGTTTTATTGTAAAAAATGTATCTGTTTGAGGATTTTTAGTTTCTATATTAGCAAATTATTAGGTATAAGAACACACATGCAATATTTAGCAGAAGGTAGGATTAATTTATTTCGAACATAAATTATTATCTAATATTATAGAATATTAATTTGTATCACCTGAGTGAGTGTCTAATAGTTAGTCGTTTTTAAAATTTTCTAGATTTAGAATATTCGAATGCAGTTTTATTGTCGGAAACATTTTACTTATTACATATACTATATATTTATTTCGTTGTTTCTAATAACTAATATTATAATAATATAGTCTGCAGTTATTACTGATGTTACTGTAGTAACTGTAGATATTGGATATCCAATATCGTTATTACTTATTTTCAGTAGATAAATCGTACGTTTGCATAATTTGATCAGCTTTTTTTTTGAAACTTTAATTAATCGAATAGTATAAAAAAATATTTTAAAAAGTATTTTACATAGTTATAGTTTCGATCAAATTAATGTGAACTTTTTTCAATTTTAGTGTAGAGTACTCTTTAATATAAATCTTTTTATTAATATTATTTATTATTTACAAATATAAAAATAAACAAATATAAAGTTCTAAACAAATGTAAGTAGTAAATTATAAAATTATATCATTTACATATTTTCAATGTGTCAATTTATTCATTTTTTAATAATGCTTCATATTGGCAACTAAGTGATCATTTGGTGCCATCTGTAATTATTTAGTTCAAGTCAGTTAGCTACCTGCAGTTGATAAGATAGATCTCATTCGGGCAATTACCACACGTTTAATGCTTGTAGAGACTTTTTCCGAGGAAATTATAACTTCCTTCATAAGCATCGAATATAACTGAACAGCTTTATAATTATTCACCTTTTTTCTTTAGTAAGTGATAGACTATTACTTCTCGATTTTCTGCTTTAAACGGCCAAAGACTTTTACGCATGCAGGTGTTATAAGCGTTGAAATCTCTTAGAAGATTCTTCTTATTCACATAGGCAGTCACTAAGAACTTAAATTGGATTAAGAACTATACAACTTGTCGGAATTGAAATCTCTACAAAAAAGTAAATTCTTACCGAATTTTTTTTATAAATATAATCTTTTTTATTAATTGACACTAATTTATTATTATAAATATAAGTATTAGATTATGAGTACTAATCTATTACTATTTGCAGAATATTTTGTTGTATAACTTATAAATATTTTATAATAATATTATAAAACTATTTGCGACAGAATTTTTATTAAGTTCAAATGATCTTTTTATTTTTTCTTTATTATGACGTATCCTCTCGGAAAAAAATTACCAATATACTTCTAAATCTAGACTTCACTTACACACTTATACCTATAGTGAAAAATCATATATATTTTTGAAATAAACTTGTAAATAAAAATACTTACACCACTCTAGACTATAAAAAACGCAAGTTTGACATGATTTTTAGTCCCTCGTGGTATAAAATATTGTTCAACACTGGAAGGTAAGATGATTTTTAGCGCGTGTAACTTTTATCACTCGCTTTAGTCGGGTGAAAATCGTTTCATGCGCTAAAAAACCAACTTACCCACCAGTATAAAAAAGTACTATTATATATAGACCTGAAAAAGGTAACTGGCTAACTGAGCTTGCTGAAACGTCGCGTCGTCAGGAAGATTAATTATTTTTAATAGTTTGACTCATTATTGTTGATCAACCTTTCCCACATAAGAATGAAAATGAGTTATAAAAACTGCAGTATTTTTATTAAGTGTTGTATTTAAAAAAGAAAACTTTGATAATTTTTAATATAATTAAAATAGCTGTGAGTATAATATTAAAAATAAGCTGCTGTTTTTCTATGCAAAGTAAATTATTTACATTTATTACACAAATTATGTATAATTAATGCATTTACAAGATACATAAAATTGTATATTCTCAAATGAAAGTTTTTCTAAAACATTTATTCCAACTATTCCGAGTTATTAAATTATCAATCCTACGTTATATCTTATCATGTCGGTTTCTCATCTTATCGCTACTTCAATTAGCACATAAAACCATCACAACGGCGCACAAAACACATTTGTACTGACATATGCACAAGTGTACATATCTGAGAGCAAAAGTGTTTCAGCAAGAATTACTCATATATAAAAGAAATATGGCCTGAAAAAGATCCAATACGTGTCAAGTGCAGACTGATCTCTCGTTTAGAAAAGAAATAAATATTCAAAAAAAAAAAATAAAAAAATAAATATATCGTCAATATTATCTACTATATTGCTTTAAAAAATTTGTAAATTTTTAAATATTGTTAATATTTATCTTAATTTATTTTTAATTAAATGTGAATAAAAAAAATTCATGCGAAGGTCCGCAACCTCAATTTCATTGTGATTAAATCATTTAAAATGCGATTAAGTACTTGTAGCAAGTCTTCGGAATGATGAAAAATTCAATTAATCTGTAACAAAAGTGTTAATTATTAATATCAAAAGCAAAATATCCCAAGAAATATTTTTTTATAATAGAATAAACTGTGTTCTATGTATAAACGACTAAGTCTATAGTCTTACTATCATGATAGAAAAAAAAACTTTCACGCTAATGTTGTTCCTTGGAATAAATATACGCATTGTTTATAATGCTTATTTTTTATATATTAACAAAAACATAGTTTTCATACGCTACATGCCCCTAATATTACAATATAAAATATTTTTTGAATGATAATAAAATTCAATTATTCCACGTATGTCTAAAAATTCAAGACATTGATTACAGTTTAACTATCGATTTTCCTCATTTTAAAATACTCTAGATAAGTTTAAGGAAAAAAATTTAGATATTTGACTAAGTCTCATATGGCTTAATAGACATACAATACTGAATAGAAAATAAGAAAGAATGTTATGCGAAGTAATCAAAATATTTATTTAAAAAATACCTCAAAAATTTTATAAGAAAATTTTTATTTTGATATACCTAATACTTAAACCAATTCAATTTTAAAATATTGAAAAAATTAAGTAAGTGAATCGAACGTTCTCGGTACTTAAAATTATAGTTATTGATTAGAGTTAAAAGTTTGCCAGTGTAACGCGATAAATTAAGAGTGACACATGCCTTGTAATGAATAACTCGCATAATTGCGGGCAAGGATTTTATCAACAAAGTATATACAAAATTTCAGTAAGAGCTTCCAGATCCATCATCTCTGCTTCAAATATTCATAGAATTACGCTTCCCACAAACATCTCGCCAAGCTTGAATCAATTCAAGTTTGTTTAACTCAAATCCTTTATTCTTTATAAAGAAAAAGAGACAACATTTAAAAAACTGGTAATACATGCATCGCAATTCGCAATGCCCATCAATCATCTGTCGGTCAAGTAGAAAACCTCCTCCCTTTCCACTTCGTGCAGAATGCCGCTGCTAGTGGAGCAACAAGGATCGCATCAGCCGCAGCGATCGAGCGATCCGCGCATATATGTATAACACATCGCGACGAGTTGCAAAAGCTGAAGCCAGAGAGAGTGAGAGAGAGACGGAAAACTTTAAACTGCAAAAATGGAGCAGAAAAGAAACGGAGAATGAGGAAGTAGCGAGTTGTGCGGCGAATGGGACACACACAGAGAGAGAGAGAGAGAGAGAGAGAGAGAGAAACAAAGCTGGAACAATCGCGAGAATAACATACGAGTGACAGAGTTGGCGAATGAGAGAATGAAAAATAAAGAGAGCGAGAAAAGAGAGGAGATATGGAGATCAGTCCAACGAGAAAGAGAAAGACGAATCGTGTGGTGGCACACAGAGGGCGGGAAGGAGGGGTAAAGAGAGAGAGAGAGGGAAGGTTCGCGCCACCCTCTCTCGAGCAGAGAGAGCAAGAAGGACGGGAAGCTTTTTAAAGTCGCGCGCGCGCGCAAGAGAGAGAGAGAGAGGGAGAGTGAGCGAGTGCATATACTCTACGGCCGGGACACGATCGAAGATGGCGAACCGCTGGTGCGGAGGGTAGGGCCTCTTCGAAGCGAGAAAGAGCGAGAGAGAGAGGAGAGATAAAGCGCGCGAGAGTGTATTGGCACACTGGTGCAGCAGACGCTGCGTGGCCACGATTAGCCGTTTCTTCTCTCTCTCTCTCTCTGCCGGGCCACTACGGCGAGTCTCGGAAAAGCTTTTTCGCGTGCACACGCTGCACATATAGTCAGAGAGCAGCATCTCTCCCGACCGTGGTGTATAGTCGTCGTCGCCAATTCGTCATCGCTGCAAGCATCTATCACAGACTGCTCTCGTCCCGCAAGCACGCGCGATCGCAGCTCGCTGCAACTAGGTGAGTAATGTCTGCACACACATGACTCTCTCTCTGAACGATATATGAACAGATGTAGACCACGAGTTTCGCCAATTTTCTATTATACCTCTAACGAAGGGAGGAGATCAGCGCGGGGGTCAGTTCGAATTGTTGTTTGCGACATCATCCATATATAACACACACACACACACACACGCAGTGCAAAAAGTCTGGCGGTATGCTGTGCGCGCACGATATATATATATGCATAATTCGTTCATCGCACACGCGCGCGAGAGAGAGGGAGAGAGAGGAGTTTATATATATAAGCGTGCGCGCGCCCGCGCCTTACACATCTACACAATGTATATGTAGGTATAATACGTACACAGTGGTGTGCGATACGAAAATAATTATTGCGTGTGTCCCGCGCGGCTGTGAGAGAAAAAGAGAGAGAGAGAGAGTGACGAAAGAGGGTTGAGTGGGGACGATAAGAAAATGAGACGTGTGCATGTGTGTGTGAGTGTCGCGGGGTGGAGGGCGGGGGGAGGGGGTTCTTTAGAGGGATCCCACCATCCCACGCGAGAAGCTGCAGCAGCGGCCTCGAGCTTTACCCTGGGAAGTTCAATGCTCATCGCGCGTGTGCCGATGGAGAGAGAGGGCCTTATGCTTTTTTTCGCGTTTTAAAGAGAGAGGGAGCAAGAGAGCAAGAAAATGGGAGAGAGCGAGAGATTGAAAAAGTTCCGGGAGATCGGAGATGAGAGAAAAGGGCTGGGTGAGCGTAAAGGATTGTTTTCGACAGTTGAGGAGAGGAGAAACTTGCGCCCACGGTTGTTATTGTAAAATATGCTGATGGCGTAAGTGAACAAAAAAAAATAAGTGATCGTCTATTAGTGATAAACGGTATAGATGATTTTCTTTTAATCGAGTGTCTGATAAAGTCATGAGAAAAATGTATAAGCATCGGGGGAAAAAGAATAATCGGGAGTCATGGGTAGAGAAAGAAGGATGCGAGCGGTGCGATTATTTATTCAGCAACTCATTAGAGGCACTGTAGGCGAACATAAGGGTAGTAAGATAAAGCTAGTATTACACAGATTATTACTTAGTGGAAACATGCTTGACCAGATTAGACATCAAAGACCAATAACATAATGTATGCATATGGGGAGAAAGATTGATTATTTATCGTACTTTCATCAGATTATTAGTTAGGCTAATCGTTATAATTGCTATATAGCTATGTTTCTAGATGTACTCCAAATCATATTTTATTAATAATGAATCACTTGTACTAAATGTATATAATTTCTACGGAAATTTTGGTAGTATTTGCACATTTTCCATTAGAAATTTTTTAATTTTATTAAAGCAAACGTTTCAATCCATGAGTTGCAAAAACTACCAATCACCAACTTTAATCCACAAGATTCTAAAGATGTATTTCATGGAAATATTATACTAAATAAGAATCTTTAACGTTTTTTAATAAAATTAACAAAAAAAAGAATTAAGAATTGAATTTTATTGAATAATTAAAAAGTATTTGTGTTATTGCAAAAAAAAAAATAAAACTTTAACATTGCCACTTTAAGCTTTAACTGGCTACATTAATTAGAAAAATTACGTTTAAATGAAGCCAATTGTACGTGTGTTTTTTATTCATGGGCGTTGTCTTTTTATAGAAATTGCCGCACACCGTCATTGCAGTTTTTCACTTTATTAAATTTATTACTGTGTACACAGCGAAGCAACTGCACATTCTTTGATCATTAAATTTAGAATATATACTTTATTAACTAATTTCGTTTTGCAAGTATAGTTAATGTACTCTCGTTGAATTGATGTAACTTTCATGTATTGTAGCAGATTTGAATACATCATAGAATAGTTTCGAACATGACTTTATAGCAATTTCAAAAACAATTATTAATATTAATTATAATCTCCATGTACGTATTCTACAATAACATTTATACAAAAAAAAAACTTAATATTGTGCAGAACGTTTAGTTATTACTGTTAGATTGCCGCCAATTTTTCATGAAAATGGTGCTTTTTTTTAAAAAAATAGTCATGTCATCTTAATCTATGAAGTGCATTGAATCTCAAATTATTCCAGAGTCCTAAAAGTGTAGCTATAGTTTACTATGATGTTTAGTGGCTTAAGAAACTCTTTCAACATCCTCGATCCTTTACTTAAATATTTGTCCACTAAATCAAAATTTTAATTTTGTATTAATCAGAGATACCTTTAATCTCACGATTCGACATATAAATCCCCTCCATCCACCTCAACATCTAATAAGCTTAATACTTTGTCAGCCTTACACATCTCCACTAATCCCAAATACAATCATTCCGCGGAAAAAAAAAGAGAGAAAAAAAATCAGTCCAAAATACATATATCTCCAAGTCTCACAAGCAAGAGCGATTCTCTAAAAATATATATACTTATAATCTCCTTCGTTCTCGTCATATCTCAAAACATATCGCGTTATCTCGACAGCTTTTCATTCGCCATATATATATGGAGTGACTATAAGCTCGGGCACAGCATCGACGAGAAGAAGAAAATGTTACGGGAGATTACCGTCGAGTCGCGTGTTTATAATGTACAGTATAGGCATCGTATATATATAGGCCTCGGCTCTATACGTCGTCGTCGACGGCGATACGTATACACGTACATGGCCCCGTCACAAGCAAACTTTCAGCTGAATACGTGCGTGTATTGTATATGCGTGTACACACGTGTGGCGCTGAATCGTGGGAGTATTAGTGGCGAGCCCAGCAGTGAACAGCAGCAGCAGCAGCAGCAGCAGCAGCAGCTCGGGCTTTTCCGTCTCGCTCAGCTCTCTCCCCGTCGCCGCAGCACCAGCGGCTAATCTATACGCTCTCGAGTTCTCTCGCCTCTCTTCCCTATATACTCGCTCTCTCTCTCTCTCTCTTGCGCGCACGCTCGGCGTGGCACACGAGAAGCGATTCGGAGAGCAGCGTCCGCTATTATATAGGAGCCGAGAGACTACTCTACTCTTCCCAACTCGTATTCGACGCTTTTCTTCGCCTCCTTAACGTCCCTTCTATTCCCCTGCTCTTCCCTCCGCGCCCGATTTCGCTATATACCCTTATATATACCGTATTCTGCCGATTCTCCTTTCTTCTTTTCTCTTACTTCTTTATGTTGCGCGCGAAGAAATAAAGTTAGCCGACTGATTGGTATACGCTTCCGAGGGGGCGCGAGAGAAGCTCACTTTTTCTCACTTTCGGAGCGGCGAGAAAAAGAGAGAGAGAGAGCCGACGAGGCGAGTTCATGATCGGAATTTTCGGCACATAATGAGCCTTCTGTGTGCTGCTCTTTTATTGCTATAAGTGACGTAATGAGCGGGTCATGGAGGAGGGGTATAGAGAGAGAGAGAGAGAGAGAGAGAGAGAGAGAGAGAGAGAGAACTCTGGGTCACTTGCGGTGCGGTTAAAAATAGTCCATTAAAAATAACCGAGTGACTTCTCGAATGAGCGCTGTTATACATCTGTTTTAGGATTTGTTTATCACCGATACCGATTAAGAATCTGCCGTGCACTAGTTATGATTGTTTAATTTTTTTTTATTAATATCTAAAAAGTTATTGAGCGATCTTTCAATTATGTCTTAAATTTTTACATGTACAAGAAGAAGCTTACGTTTTCAATATAATCATTGTTTTCTGGTGAAATCCTTGGCATAACACAATCAACATATGTATAGTTTGTGAGCAGTAAAAGTCTGTGCGTGGAAAGCAGACATTAAAAACACTTTTATCTAAACTGCCGGCTTACTTAGATACACCTAACTCTGACGCACAAAAGAATGAAAATATACAAATTTTCGCAAACCAGAAAACCGCGCAAGGGACAATAAATCAAAATAAAATAAAAAGATGTGCTATAATAAGGGAGTCAATGTTGATCCAATTATTTTTCAAATGTGTGAACGTGCAAAGAAAAACAATGTAAATACTATCCTTACACAGACCTTTTTTCCGACGACAGTAAATATTCTAATTCTTGGGATCTCCAAATATTTGCTTATTGTATTAGCTTGGAATTCCTTTTTGTATCCCGGCGCGATATTCTCTATGTATACAAGTAAAAATCACTGTCTTAATTCAAATTCTTTATATAGAAAAACGTGATTGTATTAAATTAAATCTTATTAAATTCAATGTTAAAACAATGTTGAATAAATTATAATTATTCATAAATATTTTACTTTGTGTCAAAATGCATTGTGTAATATATTGAAAATTCAAACAATATTCCATTCTTTATTTAGTTCATGCAATGGCTTATTTTTACACTAAATCATTTGCTACTCGTGTATAAAGTTTTAAAAGGGTACATTGTGCAAATATTATTTTTCATCGGTGTAAATATTTTGGTCGTATATCTTCTTGTGGAATTAAATGTCAATCATATTATTGTACTTATAATAATATCCTATCAATTCATCAAGCGTCACAACCAGTAGATTATGAATTATATGACTTTTCTCAATGACTCACAAGTATTTATTCGTCAGTTTAATTAAGTTTAAGATGATTCTCAAATTGATTTAATTAAAGCCTTAACAATGAGATCGAAATTATTTCTTCTACAATAATACATTTTAATTAAATAGTCTATACAAAAACTGTACGTAAAAAATTCGAATAAAACTTTTAAGCCATCTGTACTTATCGCAAAAAGGGCATTAACAATAATATAAAGCGTTTAAAGATCCGTAACAGAAACAAATGAATATTGTAAATATACCGAAATAACTAGTCGGAGACAAATTTAATAATACAAAAAAGAAAAAAGAAAAAAAAAATAATTGAAAGGGCAGATCAGGACGCGATAATTAATCTCACCGAATCCCGGTTCCTAAACCACGACCGGAGTATAAGGCGTACAGTAGTGGCAGCAGCATTTCTTTGGTCGCAAATTAAAAAAACTTCTCGCTCGCTCTCTCGAGCTGACAAATGGCAGGGGGGGGGGGATTAAGGGCCTTTTTCGGCACCCTCAACCCCCCGTATTACTGCTTGTATCCCTCATAAAAAAGGCAAGCGGCCAGACACTTGTTTCCCACACACGCGGCCGAGCCCCAGAGAGAAGCTGCTCGATCTCTCCACCCATACACACACATATATATATATATATATACAGTAGAAATGGTAGGCCAGATAAGATTACGAAAATCTTATCATTTGAAAAGCAAACCGAGGGAGGCTCATCAAAGCCGCACTAGACTTTTGCGGTCGGTAGCTGATTTACATCGGAAATCAATTTAGCACGCGTGTGTGGCTTCGCGCGCGCATGTATGGGTAAGTTTGGTTTGGCTTATACGGCGGAGGAAACGACGTGTTCCCTTTGTCGGCCGGATGAGGCGAAGAGGCACCGAATTGGCTAATAACGATGAATATTGAAATGTTTTGTTGTCTTAAATATCGTTTAGTGCGGCCCCCCTTCCCGGCCCATACAGAATTAACGTTACGTCGGCGCTTTTATTATCGCTAGTATGCGAGGCTTATGGTATATACACCACCCGGAATAAATACATTTATTAATTGTAATTATGTCAATTAGAATCTGTTTAATAATTCATTTGGGTATAACGCTTTTTTCTCCGGGTAAGAATATATTGCCGCGCTCGATCAAGTTTAGAGATTAGATTGATATTATACGGTTCTTATTAGCCCCACTTGTATCTACTGTATAAAAAATATTCTTCTCTTATTCATTGCAATTTGTAAGTACGTTATTTAACACTACGTTACTGTATTGTACTGTTAGTTTAACAAATACTACTTTTAATGAAACATTAATTCTTTCCTTACGTTTACGTGCTATTAAAACATCTGAAAGTGCATTGTGATTGAAAAATTTGTTACAATACTTAATTAGGTAAACGGAAAAAATAATTTAGCGAACTGTAGTGTAATATACTTTTGAAAATAACAGAAATTTAAACGTGATGCGACGTTGCGAAAGTTTTGAGACAGAGAGTACTTCAAACAGGGGACCATACTGTATACGGAATTCAAAAGGGTTCGGAACAATAAAACTGTTTACAAACCAGTGCCTTACCGTGACCAAGCTATAGGCCGCCGGTATACAGGCTTCCGAGGCAAGTCGCGAATATAAGTATCGAACGCGACGACACAACGAATTTTGAACAGAGTATCGACGTGTTTTAAGACAAACTCTCATTTGATAAATGTTTGTATGAATAATTTTAGCTTTTTATTATGGTACCTTTTTTTTTGTTTAAATCTGATGTCGAATCGATAAGTCATTTCAACATGCAAACGATGCTAAACACTATTTTTAAATTTAAAAGTATTACCGGATTTTAATCTTTATCAATTTGTTGTGTGATTCAATATTGATTCTCCTAGCACTTTACACCCAATTTGTCCGCGTTTGTTCTACTTTCATCTTATCTAGTTCAAACAGTGGACAATTAAAATTCAACTATAGGATAATAAGCCTTCTTTCAGCAAATATAACAATCGAGTAGGCAAGTTTTAAACTATAGTGTAAAGGCATTCGATCGCTAAAGTATTTCAAAATCCCCGTAATAAACTCGAAATAAGCCTGACTTGTGTGGATTTACCAAAATATATGCGCGTGTACGCGATGCGTTCGAGGAATCGATCGACGTTTCCTATATACACACACATCGTAATATATATATAGTGAGGCATCGGGGAAGGACATATGTTTACGATTATGTGTTGAGTTTAGGTCATTTACGCGTTGCTCTGCTGCCGATGCCAATCGTTCGCGAGCCTCGGACGCGCTTTCGGGCTTATTTCCTTCGACGCGCGTCGCGCATTTATATATAGTCACGACAGCCGCGCGCGGGTTAAGATTCCCCGTTGCGATAAGATTCTTTCTTTCTCTTTCTCTCTCTCTCTTTTCTTTCAGGAGGCTCGGTCGTGTTATTGGCCTGCGACTTTGGAATCTTGCTAATGCGCCGCGTGATGGTATATTTAGGAGGGAAGCGGACAAGCCGATATCGTTCGATCTTTCCCGTTTACTTACTCATTGATTCTTTTTTTTCCTTTTATTTTTCTTTGTAACGCGATATTGGGAGAACGCTAATGATGGATAATTTAGGAATTCATTGATGAGCGGGAGAATGACTTGTTATATACACAAACTACGAGTTTGTGTTAGATTTAGCTTGAATTTGTTTAGATGCAATTTCTGTAACTTATACATACGCTGTAGATTTTTGGAAAAGTAACCAACGGATTTATTATTTTCAAGCTATAGCTTATGAGCTGTAAATATTACAATACGTGAAGGTGTATTGAATCTTTCAAATCCGCCAGATTTTTTACACTGTTTTTAATACACTAACATTTGTGGTGAAGGAGATTTCTAATTTAATTATTATTATAAAATTATTAAATGGACAACTGTTATAAGTAAAGACTACAAAGCGCAAAAATCCGTATATTGTTTAAGTTATAAAAAGAAGCAATTTATTATTATTCAAATTGTACATATACTATTTTCATAGATAACTATGTATAAACACGATAATAACTATAAACGGTGAATACAGATTTAAAAAAAAATATTCGTTGTTCCATCAATCAGGAAACATACCTTGTTAGTTACGAAGATCAAAGGCTCAAGCTGGTGTGTTCCATCGCAGCGAGATACTGCAATAACGTGATAAACGCACGGGACTGTGCGGGAAGTGATTATTTTGCATTTGCATCTATAACGCGCTTATATGTGCACGAATCTAAGCCTTATTTGATCAGAGTTACTTTATCGGAGATTTCAGATTCTGCTTCTTGCTTAAAGGGGATGTATCATCAGGATATATAGGAAACTATTTTTTTGTCAAACATACGAATTCACTACAATAGCAAATGCTTTTATTTATTTGTGTATATTTATTCGATATACTTATCAACGTTTATAGATAATTTTTCTTTATATTGTTATTTTGACATTGCTTTGAGTTGCTTTTGACTGCTTCGCCTCAGGTGTCTCGAAATTTATTTAATCAGAATCGGTTTCAGTTGTAATCAATATTTCCTAATCATCATTGTTTACTATACATATGACCTTGTACAAAAATACCATTATTTTTTAAAAAAGCTCGTTGAATCTCTAAAGCCTTCTATAATATAACGTTTATAATAAATTGTACAAATCCGTTTACAAAAACACTCTCATAGCGTATCTGTCAAACTAAGACGATACTATTGAATTAACCATCTCCTCGATATTAATTTTAAATCATATACAGAAAATCTGGATTGGATGCAGCAGCAGCCGCGCTTCATACGAGTGCACACATTGTCTAGGTGCACAGACCATTATCGAGTGACGCATTTTAAGAGCCGATGTGCACGCACCCCCACGCGTCCATTGAGCTGGCGAAAATTCGGGGCGACGCGCGGGCTTTGATCCTTTGATGTATTCGGGCGGGACACAATGTATTTCCTAATTGAATTGAACTTCGTCTTCTTTAAAAACTACAGGCCCGAGGGGAGAGAAGGTTAACTATCAAAATAGCTCTCGATATAAAGAGGTTTTAAGCTTTCTTTTGTTTGGCCACGTATACTAGAATCTCCTTTGCATTTTTTTTTGCACTTTTGCATATGCTGCTGATCTTGCAGGCTTAAGAGCTTCACAATGCCACCTTTCATACATGCACTGCAGTTGAAGGCTGGTAAATCAAAAGCACGCAAAACTTTATTAGAATCTCTTTTTCTTGTCTTACGTGTAAGCTGAGCTCGTTTTCTTTTTTATATTATTTTTTTTTTTTATTTATTTATTTATCCAGAGTAATACATTACATTACATTCAAAGACGCAATACATACATTACATTACTACAAAGTAACCCTGCAGAGGAAAATTATATTTCCTGTTTGCAGGTCTGGAGAGAAAAACCTTAAAACTAACTTAAAACTAATATAAAATTTTTAGTATTTAACATAGATATATAGTTTTAACAACAGTAACAGTATCATGTCTAGTGCTTATGCTAGAGAATTTGGACTAGTATCTTGTAATGCAGGATTACAAGATCTAATCTTTGTATAGTATTTAATAACTGTTTCCCATGATCCATTCTTTTAACTTATTGCTATACAATCTTTTACTTATATCCAAAGTCTTTAGTTCATTTGGTAATTGATTAAATATTCTTATTGCTTTAATATAATTACTTTTATTACTAACGGTTTTGCATATTTTTGGTAAGATGATAGATTCTTTTCTTGTTTAACTGTTGGAGATTTGATAGATATTTTGTAGGTCTTTGTAGTAATATTTCAGACATTCATACTCAAATATTTGTTG
>UELV01175320.1:2042-13299 GCA_900490015.1 Megastigmus stigmatizans | reverse complement strand
CTCCCCACCACCAACCCCCGTCTCCCCTTTAAAAACTTCCCATTATAATTTAAATTAATAAAGAATGATAAATGTTATCTAATTTACTTGACTCTATCATTAAATTTACATTATTTCGATTCCTTAATGTTTAATAATTTCTAATAACATTTCTACTAACACATGGGTTCTACTATGATTTTACATATTATTATTCAATACTCTTTTTAGCAATTTTATATTAAACTGTAAGAGTTGAAAATCAGAGAGAATATCTCTTCTAATAAAAAAAAAAAAAAAAAAAAAAATAACCGTTTTATTGACGTTTACATAAACAGATACATCGTATAAAATTACATTTGAAAATTAAAAATGTTAAATGACTTGAGAAGTAATATTAGTAATTCTATATATTCGATATTATATTACACTTTCATAAATTTACGAAAATCAATATTTTGAATTTTTGTAGTTGGAAAACACCCTGGTTCATCCCCATCCAACCAGTATTTCTCCCGTCTCTTCCCTCTTCCACGTCACCGCTCCACTTCCCCGCTGAGTTAGAGGAGGCAGTGAGTCAGAAACGACATAGCATTTGGCGTAAGCAGCTCATGCATGAGCCAGACCCCCCCCCCCCTGCCGATGGTGATTTGCCGAATGGCCCAGCATTTTGCAGCCCGATTCCCGCTGGCGCTGCCTGCTGCGGCTCCGCTGAGCCTTCCTGACGCCCTGAATGGCCCACAACGTTTTCTTAAAATATATTAGAGTTAAAGTATTTTGGCCCTGAGTGAATCCTAAGTATGTGGGAGGAGTTCCTTTACGTCATTTTACAAATCTTTCATTTCCTAGTGGGCAAAACTCCAAAAGCAACAGGTCGATTCGTCCGAGACATCTCCGAGGAGTACTCAAGGACGGGAGCTGCAAAGTTCGACCGGGCATAGATTCAAACCTCCTTATATCCCCTGAGCATCGCTTATTTTAACTAATACACTATCAACAGTTTTAAAACATTTTAAAAGTTAACATAGTAGTTGTATTTGTCCTTTGTAATTGGTTGATATGATATTTTTAACATAAAATAGTATACAGGCTGTTAATAAACAGAATATCACACTCTACGGAATCGGATAGAGCGCAAAATTCTAAGCAAAAGATCACTAAGAAATTTTTCGATGCGACCAATAATTACTGAGTAATCGTCGATTGAAA
This sequence comes from Megastigmus stigmatizans, assembly GCA_900490015.1. Lineage (NCBI taxonomy): Eukaryota > Metazoa > Arthropoda > Insecta > Hymenoptera > Megastigmidae > Megastigmus > Megastigmus stigmatizans. Next base: position 12,111 of record UELV01175320.1, on the reverse strand, counting down.
ATCCGTCAAGCGGGCCAATCAGCGTAGAGCCATAGCGGCAAGCGGCCGGCGGCGGCGGGGAAGTGCTAGGCGGGTCTCCCCACTCCGTCCGCCTTGTTTTTATTTTTATTTGTTCGAACCTTGTAACGAGCGGCCTGAGGACAATTCCGGGATTTCGAAACACTTCGGGAACCGCGCATTCGATTCGTGGGAGGTTGGACCGGCTCTCAACAGCAAGCCAAGCGTACACGGAGGGCCTGGGGTTCTCCGTAGCCGTTAAGCCCACCGCGTGCTCGGTGTCGGCGTTAGCGCCGATCCGAAGCCGTAGGACCCCGGCGGGAGATGCTCCCGATGGTGACGAGGATCAACACGTGCACGGGGAGATAAATCGACCCGGGGCCGTTGGCTACCGGCGAGCCCCGCTGTCGCAAAGGGCCGCGCTTCCCGCTCGGCAAGTGCGCGCGCTCCCTCGACAGCGCTCGGATTGGTCGCGGCGCCGTTCGCGCTCATTTCAAGGCGCTCGGATTGGTCTCGGCCGCTCGCGCCTTTTCAAGGCGCTCGGCTCGCCCTGACTATAAAAGGAGACGCAACGCGGCGCGAGCCTCTCTTTTTATTTTTATTATTCATTAGCGCTGCCTCGCGAACTACGTCATCGGAATCGTCCTCGGGCTCGTCCGACTCTAGCTTGTAATTTAAAGTTACAGTATAAAACAATATTCAAAAGTGTTCGGTCGCTCATAAATTCCCGACCTCCCTAATCCCAACCTGTGATTTACATTCATATTGAGTTTTTAGCTTGTCATTTTGAATTTCAAGATCATATTTCTTCTTCTTTAAATTTACTATCTCGTTTACATGGTCACCAAGTTTATCACTTTTGTTTATTCTATTCTTCATATATTCTTCAAGTTTACCTTTTTCTTGTTTTAATGTATACACTTCTTTTTTCAACGTATTTATTATAACACGTGGTTCATCTTTTGAGGTTAGAATTTCTTTATCATGTTCGTCACATATTTCTAAATTATTTGAGACATATTTCACGTTTTTTTTCTATTAAAGTCACTTTTATGGAAAGCACCATCACAAAGTATATAAACCACTGTTCCCACTTTTAAACGTAGAACGTTCTCTCGTATCAACGCTTTGACTCGTCAATGACGACTAATGCTTGGATGCCATGAAGATCTGTTTATATACCCTTTGCCCGTGTTAGAAACAATTTCCATTATACCTATTTAATGTACAACCTGATTGTGATCGTTTCTCCGCGAAAATTAATCAAATTATTGTCCTGATCGTCTCGACGTATTTGTATGTAATCGATGCATTTTACGGTGATTGGTAGGTAAATGCCGTGCGAGGGAGTCTCGATGATTTTGTATCCCGGTGGTACTGCAGCAAAAAGTTCGGGAATCGTATGCACTCTGCGCCCGATTATATAGGATCCCGTAGTGATGTTACACTCTACTCTCAATGCGTTGACTTTTAGAATTGCAACTGGGAGATCAGAGCTGTGAGCGATGTTTGGTTGTAGAATGCGGGGTACTGCCTCGCTCCCCAGTGCTCGACCAATCGAATCTTTAGGAGTAAAATGGATTTGTTGACTGTACTGCGACGCGTGTTGTTGTTGGATTTTAAAGAAAAAATAATATTCTTATGCGTCAGTCTTTTACAAAGATACTTATCGATATCCTGAATCTCGTAACTACCTGTTGATAAATTAATAATCTTCTCACCCGCGTATAAGTTGTTGTTCGAAGAGTTAATGGTTCTCCCATGACTCTTCGAATCATAATGATTGAAAATTATAGCGTTGCCTCCTTATATAGCTTTCCACCCAAAAACAAGAGACAGAGATGACGACAGGTGTAAGTATCAAACTCTTGATATCTCACAAAAACTTTCCAGGTCAGCAACGTTTTTACCTCGCTTACGATACGTGACCCAATGCATACCAAGACTTCTAGCATCGTCCAAATTCACAATTCCTAATTCACGATAAAGTAGTCCAGCAGTTGATAATTCGTTTTGCATAAATACACCTCTGAAATTTGGAATCTTTTGAATTTTATCATATTTAATTAAGTCAGCATCGGTAAGTGCGCGGTGAGGTAAATTTATTTGAAACTTTTTTTTTTAACTTTTTCCGGTATGAATCTTGAGATGGAGGCCAAATCTCTTCGTATGCGGTTTGAGATATAGACCTTTACCAAAGGCGATCGCTCCCATAGTCTTATTATGTCTTTTACTTTCTTCCAAGCGCTGTTTGGCTGCTTTAGCGTCGTTGACATCTTTTGTCATACCAGCGCCCCCACTTGTCAGAGCACCCACTGCACTTAAAGCCATAATAAAGAGTCTGAGAAAAGGCAACGCTCCACCGAATTTTTAATGAAACTGGTAAAATGCACGGAATACTAATGTTTCTTTACCGCCAGCCTCTTTGACTGCACTGCGAGCTTTCTTCAACGCCGAGCGAATAACTGTTCGAGCGCATTTGCTTGGTGCTGATTTAAAATAAGCAGCTTCAATTACTTTAGTCAATTCGATTATATTCTTTTACTTACTCATTCCAAATCTCGATTTACGTCACAACAAAAGCAGCTTCTTTCTCCCGAATACTGGCGTCAATGGCTGAAACGCGTTGCCAAGCTTTATCGACAAGAACACTGCCAGCGGCGTTCCGCGCCTCGACTTTTTCACGATCGTGTGAATTAGCTATGTCATGCTCCTTGTAGACTGCGTCAAGAGGATTAATTCCAAAATCTCCTCGAGCTAAGCGTTTGGCTAATTTGTTTCACAGTAATGATATCCAGGTATATAAAGTTTAAACCAAGCCCTCTTTGACGTTCGTATACGATCATCACTGTTCAAAGTTTAGAGAAAGTTAGAGCAGTCACCGATGGCAGATATTGGAAGGATTTCCACTGCTTTGCTATAAATTTAACGATTCTGTAAATTCAAAGACATTCTGTTGATAAACTTTGAAGCGCTAACATGAAGGTTTACAACGAGAGACGAATCTGTTCAGTAAGCTCGGGAAGTCTCGCGGTGTGATTAAACGCAAATACAAATTATTAAACGTTGAAAGAGATACTACTGATAATATTTTAAGTGAAACTTTCAAGCCGTTAATCGACTCTATCTAGGATATCGTTATCGAGACGAAAATAAATCGCTCTATCATTCCTCATAATCTCAATAAAAAACTCGACGAGACTTCTTCTAAAAATCACCCTACCATTCCTGGAATTTATAATCTCGATGAGACTTCTGCTCCTGAAGACTTTGCTGATAGCGAGAATAGTCAAAGTGATCTGCAGAACGATACTATACTGGCTTGCGAAACTTCGTTTGAAACAGCTGCTAGTGAGAACGATGAAGTGGATGATGTATCGCTAGATAAATATATTACGATGCTAAATCAGGATCAGACGCAGTACCTAGATAGAGTTTACGGAGTGTACCTATCTTCTTCGAAGGTGACCAAGTCGTCGTAAGCGGTGTCAAACATCACAAAACCAATGGATTGATAGAGTTACTCATCACGAAACAAGGTAATCAAAGCGAAATTACTTTTATCGATCTTGAAAACTATCGTAATATTCTAGAAGAGTCGAGTGCTCACAAGAAACGATTCAACAAGGCTGAGCCAGTTCGAGCTCACAGCAATAAATTCAATAAGATTATTGGTCCAATGTTTAAGATTACCAGGAAGCCAACTACAGGAGAATTTTTAAAACCAAGTAGATCATTATCATGATATCAAATCGCTAAAAAAATCTGTGTTGCAATGGATTATTTATACAGGGATGATCTGAGTGAACTGGTAGACCGACTTCGATTGCTCATAGGTGAGAGGTCATCTGGAAATCAGAATCATACGAATGAAATCCATTTGATAGCACAGGCCCACAAACAAAAAAAAAAGTACCCTGAATTTTAGTTAAGACCACTCTATTCCTACGTATTTTGGCCTTCTTATCACGAATTTGACATAAACAATACGGGTCATCCTGCGGATTTTCGAGATAAATAAAAAAAAACGAATTTCGAAATATCTTAAATTACGAAGTTAAAAAATTTTTTCATTATTTTAACAAGTGGTTTCATGAAGCACTTATTACCCCCTGCAAAATCCACTTTGAATCACCTCCATACGATTTTTCGTCTCCGAGATATTCCAATTGAAAGTTCACGAGCATTCAAAACCATATTTGCTTGTTCAATTTATTTGTTCTGAAAATACGTTTTGTAAATTTAAATCAGCATATTCCGGAGACCAAAAATCGTATGGAGGTGATACAAAATGGATTTTGAAGAGTGTACTAATTACTGCATAATGCCACTTGTTGAAATAATTAAATTAGTTTTTAACTTCGTAATTTAAGATATCTCGAAAATTGTTTTTTCTGAGTAATCTTGAAAATACGCAGAAATTCGTGATTAGAAGACCAAAATACGTAGGAATAAGGTTGTCTTAACTAAAGTTCAGGAACTCTTTTGTTTTGGGCCTGTATAATTGAAGAGCTTCCCGAAATAGGCTATATATATATTAAAGATCCGCGAGTAAGTGTTCGGACGTAATCTAGGTCAAAGGGAAGGTATTCGCGGTCCTCCCTGTGTCGGGATTAAGCTTACCAGCAATGGTCATTACGATGTGGAAAACAAAAGATTGCAATATTACAGCACCTCAATAGCTTAATGATGCTGTTAATCTAGAAAACCTACAACGAATAGTTCAGATGGAAGTTCGTAATTTGGCAGATCTCAACTCTCGATTGAGCAACAAACTATATGATTTAGATATAATAATGGAAGGACATCAAAATGAAATAGATTTAAAAATCGAGTTCCATTTAAAAATCTAAATACAGACTGAGATAGCGCAAGCTATAAGAGGGGCGCTAATACAGTACGCTAAGCATTTGAAAGAATCAAGCCAAGAATGAATGATCAAAGTGCAGTGTTGGCTGAAGAGCATCACAAGTCCGCTAGACGCAACTACGTCGTCTGTTACGTACATGAACGTCGATAGTTTGCCGTACCTGGCTTGGACGAGATTTGTCAAGCTGATTTACTGGAAATCCAACATTATGTCCGAGAGAATAAAGGACATAGATACATATTCACAATCGTAGATGTTTTTTTTCCAAATATGCGTGGGATGTTCCTCTACAAAGAAAGTCTTGCAAAGATGTAGCAGTAGCTATGAAGTCTGTAGTTATCATCCATTGAGTATCAAAGAATTTGAATATCCACAGAGACCATGAATTCTACAATACCGACTTTCAGAATCTCAGACGGAAGAAGAAGATAAATCTCTACTCAAATTACAGCAATCTCAAGGCATCGATATGCGACGGTTTCAATCGGACGCTGAAAAATGCAATGTGGAAAAAGTTTAGTTTGCGAGGTAATTACAAGTAGCTACACATATTGTCTGAATTGATAGTAGCTTACAATAATCGAAAAAATCGTACTATTGATATGAAACCTCAAGATGTGTCGGCCGCCAACGAAGCCCAAGTATTGCAAAAATTCATTCAAGAACCTAGACCAGCAAAGAGACCAAAGTTCAAAGTAGGTGACAAAGTACGTGTGAGTAACGCTAAACAAATATTCGAAAAAAGATATACACCTCATTGGCCAACTGAAATATTCACGATCACACGAGTATTATCTACAAGTCCAGCGACGTATCATCTTAAAGACTATCCAAACCAACTCATCAGCCTCTACTCTGAGTTCTTCACACGGTGGCTCAACCCCCTCACAACTTCCTATAGCATTATTTTGGAATGGGCCCACGGTAATGTGTCGTTTGTGTTGATTTCTAGAAAGCGCTTATCGTTACGAGCACTGAGAGTGGTCTTTGTTTCCACTTCAGTGTATAGTCGTTGACGTCTACATCTATTGTGACTCTTCTCTTAAGTGAGAGTTGAGTTTTCATTCAAACACTTCATATAGTCGTCAAAGGTTAGAGTTACTTTAACCACTGAACTCTTCACCCTTTCACTTTCTTTATCGGTTTCTTGTTTCTGACTCGGATACTGTACATCTAGCTCCTTAATCCTACAAACTCCAACATAAGTTCGCCGTTGCATTCATCTTTCATTGGACCTACAATATTTTTATTTGTTCGTAGCATGTTGTATGGGTTGATTTCAGGGTAATTAGATGTGTCAAATTCTTAAATATCCGGTGTTATCAAGTTGTAAATATCAATGTTTTTGACGTCGTACATCAACCTGTCTGTATCCGCAGGAAATAAATTGCTCACCCAATCAATCCAACATATAGTCATAGTGAAATCGGTAGACAAAAGTCTTGGACACGTCGAGAACCAATAAACCAATATATATTGACTTCTTGATATACATATGTGACCGTAACTGCTGTATCGCTACAAGATTTTCATAAAAAATGCAGCTGTGAAAATTTGGTTTGGCGATAAGCGCTTCTGTCCAGTAGCGTCCTGTCCATTTATTCACGAGCTTTGCAATAAACTCTTTTCCGCTCGTAACCCATTGTTTTTCTGTATACCGCTTTGTTAAATAACTTGAACAACTCATTTTTACCGTGCTTTCTTTTCTTACGGTTGAAGTCGATGTATGGTTGTAACCATAGGCTTTGTTTAAACATTAGAGCTCGATGAATATTTTTAAGTCGTAATTCAAGTAGCAGGGCCTGCTTGAGCGCTCAATAGAAGACATGAAGAGTTGTCCTCATTCTTGTGTGCATTGTGGAGCGTGCCGAAATTCTAAGTCTACGTTTAGAATGTACCCGGTAGAATGATCATCGGGAATATTGAAAAAGGTCTAATTCTAGGTAATTTCAACCAATTGGAAATCATTATAGGGTAAAAGCTGAGTCATGCCCCAGTCGTATAAATTATTTATATCATAATACATAAGGTACGTTATTTCTTCATTAGGGATATAGTCTTCTTCCATGTAAGGATTATTTGCTTTTGAGTAGCGATTACAACACTGACTAATGCCTCCGCATATGCCGTACTCCATAAGCATGACCATGTCAATATCGGCTAACAATGTATTATATATAAATGTGCATTACCTTAGTATATTTTAGCATTGCATTCCACCTTAATCCTGGTGTAGTAACATAATGACCAAGATACTATCCATAAGCTTCGAAACAGATGCTTTGAAAGTTTTCAAAGACTTCGTTAAAAGTAGAACGTCTGGTTTGAAGTATAAATTTGACTATTCACCAAGATTTGGAATTCTAAAAGAGTTCCAGACTTTTTCGGCATGCACATAGGCTTTGTTAGTAATGTCTGAATGGTAAAAACTGCTGTAAAAGTTCTCTTTAGATGGTAGCTCGATTTCCTTCGGCTTTTTGAGCGATTTAATGTAATCATAACAGAAGATTCCTTTCCTTTTTAAAAGTGAGATCTTTTCAGAGTCGAATCTGCCATCTCGCTAAAACACTCGTTGCAGGATGTCGAGCTTCTCTAAATAAGTCGACAGTTTTGAATGATTCTAATGTATTGCTATCTAATGTAACACCGAGACTAACAACGGTGTCGGAAAAAGGCACGAGCGCTCCACCCGCATGTCAATGTCTGGAATTCCTACTGTGACTAAATCATTGACATATTTTCGAGAACCAAATGAGGTCTCTATCCACGAAAAACAACCACTACTTTTACTAAAAACCCATTGTGTGCGGCCCTGTAAATAAGATTTAATCCACAGTAGTGCGAACCTCGACAACCCGAGATCGCGCAGTTTGCTCAACAGTCTCGAAGGAGAGATGGTGTCAAATGCCTTGCTGAAGTCAAAGAGCAACAGCAACGTTGACATCCTTCTATTAATGCCTATACATATGTTATCTATGAGTTTAAACAGAGAGAGAGAGAGAGAGAGGGGGGATAGGGGGGAAGGAGAGAGAGAGAGAGTAGGTGAGAGAGTGAGAGAAAAATCGCAAGCATTTAGACTTGAAAAATTTTTGTCAAATGCACAACATGAGTTCCTTACATAAATTAAAAAGGCTCTCGACTAACATCTCCTGCTAAAAGTAAATGCAACTTTGACAGCGGAGTATGTGACAGCTAGAGAAAATGAAGTGAGTGGCGGCATTAATCACTTCAATAGCATGGCAGATTTTCTCTACTCGACTACGGACATGAATAAATGGTTTGTAACGAGCGTTGCGCAACGAATCGACGTTCAAATGGAGGTATTATATTTCAGGTTGCAAATGAGGCAATGGTCAGGTCGGTCCTTGCGTGCAGTATTGAACTTGATCATAAACATAAATAAAAACAATCCTATGAGAGGAAGTTCATACAGAGATTCGCCTGAGTACATTAAAAAGAAAAAATCTTGTTTTTATATGATTAATAAAGGTGATCAATGTTTTAAATGGGCCATCATCTCAGCATTACATCCTATAGCGAAAAATACAAGTCGACTTTCCTTTTACGAGCGGTACAAAGATTAGTACAATTTCAAAGGGATAGAATTTCCAGTCGATCCGAGACAAGTTGGAAAGTTTGAAAGACAAAATGCTGTCAACCCCTACATTTAAAAAAAGGAGGGTAACCATTTCATCGTTTTACAGCAGCATTTGACTGCCGAAAAAAACCTTTTAATAATTTTTATGTGCGAAAATGTCACTATGTATGGATCAAGAACTTGTCCCGACTAGTGGGGAAACAAATATCTGGGCGGGATCATAAAACATATTTGCAATCGCTGCTTGCATTATTTTCGTACAAATGAAAATTTGACTGCGCACGAAGCTGACTGTGAAGGAATAAATAAATGTAAAATAGTGCTTCCTACAAAACAGAAAAGTACTCTGAAATTTAAAAACTATTCTTATCAAAATTGAGTACCGTTTGTGATATACGCTGATTTTGAATGCTTGTTGGAACCACTCGAAGATGAAAAGCTTGCATATCAATGTCACGAAGCGTTTAGCATCGGGTACTACTGTGCAGCTATGATGATACGCAGTCGAAGTACAAGAGTTACAGAAAAGAGGCATTGGAAGACAAAAGCTCCTACTACGTGGTTTGTAAGGAATCTCCATGCCCTAGCCTTAAAATTGCAGGAGATTTATAAAAATCCACATCCATGAGACCTCTAACTTTTTAAAAACATATTGACTTTGGTAGAGCGCGCATATGTCATATCTGCCGCAAACCTTTCACTGAGGAGGGCAAAGAGTTCAAGGATCACTTTAATTTCAACGGACAATAAGTAACAAAATTGTATTTATATTAATCGTATGAAATAAAAACAGTTCATTATGATTACAGTTAACGAGGTTCCGTGCATAACTCGTGTAATGTCAACTATCTGGATTCGAGAACAGTGCCGATCGTGTTTCGCAACCTAAGTGTTATAATGCGTATCTCTTCATCAAAGAGATCTTAACTTGTTTTCCTGGACGTGTGTATTTGCTCCCGCAAACCAAGGAGAAATATATATCATTTACCAAATACGTTGAAGGAATTGAGATAAATCTCCGGCTTATCGACTCATTCAAAACTGTCAACTTATTTAGAGAAGCTCGACATCCTGCAACGAGTGTTTTAGCGAGATGGCAGATTCGACTCTGAAAAGATCTCACTTTTAAAAAGGAAAGGAATCTTCTGTTATGATTACATTAAATCGCTCAAAAAGCTGAAGGAAATCGAGCTACCATCTAAAGAGAACTTTTACAGCAGTTTTTACCATTCAGACATTACGAACGAAGCCTATGTACATGCCGAAAAAGTCTGGAACTCTTTTAGAATTCCAAATCTTGGTGAATAGTCAAATTTATGCTTCAAACCAGACGTTCTACTTTTAACTGAAGTCTTTGAAAACTTTCAAAGCATCTGTCTCAAGCTTATGGATTGTATCTTGGTCATTATGTTACTACGCCAGGATTAAGGTGGAATGCAATGCTGAAATATACTAAGGTAATGCACGTTTATACGAGGGGTATTCAAAAAGTAAGTTTCCCTAGTTTGGCGTTTCTCTCAGACGCCACCTAACGGACTTGAGCTGATCATAGTTTCAGTTTAGGTTCTACCGATAAGAGCGGAATTGGTTTCGGTGGCCAAGAA